>JMFS01122469.1:0-12376 GCA_000699545.1 Podiceps cristatus
TCTTCCCTTGCCCTTCTCCTTTCCCCTTCCCCTCTGCCCCTTGCTCTTCTCTCTCTTTTCCCCTTTCCCTTCCCCTTTCCTCTGACTGGTGCACAGCCAGGGCCTCCAGCACAGCCTTCTCCACAAGTCCCTGGGCCGCCCATGCCAGTCCTCCCTGGTGCCAAGCATCCCAACAGGAATACCAGGCAAATGGAAATGAAAGGAACCTTGGCACAGGGTTAATATGTGGGATCTCTCAAAGGATCTCTCCTGCCTCCCCTTACCTTCCGAGCTTCGGCCCCGGTGACTGCAACTATCCTCCGGATGCCTTTAGCAATTGCTTCTTCAGAAACGATCACAAAGGGGCCAGCATGGCTGGAGTTCTGCAAGTGCCTTTGGGAAGAACCCAGAAAGACCCCCAAGACAAGAGAGTTAGATGTCCCCTTCTCGTCGCAGCAGGCACCGGCAAGGGAAGGAGAAAACCGCCCCGCCAGGGAGATGCAACAAGTGTGGGTGCAGGCAGAAAACCTGACCAAGCAAGACAAGCTGTTCCCAGCGCAGGGGCAGGGACAGCACGCAGGCAGCTTCCTGGCCCGCAAAGGCTGATTTTAAATGCAGCTCAACTCAGGACTGGGAATGCATCAGCGCCGCCTCCAGCTCTGCCCTGGCTGTGCCCAGCATATGCCCACGGCACTTGCAGCAGAGCTGGGGCTCCGCGGGGACTCCCAAAAAAATCCCCCCGCCCCCAGATACTCACGTCCCCCCACAGAACTCGACAGAAGTGAGGGAGCCTGCGGGGCCAGAGGGGTCAGCCAGCAGCTCCTCCACAGGGTTGCCAATCGAGACCACACGGACAGGATCGGGGTAGGTCTCATCAAAAACCGCCCGCAGTCCTTGGATAGCTTTGGCTGCTGCGAGAGGGCAGTCCTTGGCGTACACAGGCTGCAGAGGATGGGAAAGGGATGGAGGTAAGAGTCGGTCCTGCCAGCGGTGACTGAGGGCCTGCACTCCCAGGGAATCCTGACTTCCTCCAAAAGGTCCTAAAAAGGAAGGCACGTGCCTCACGTGGGGTTTGTTGGGCTGCGGGGATCCCAAAGTCCCCGACAGACACCCTGCTGCTAGCGCCTGCTCAGACCACCACGCTCCTCACATTCAAGTGGTTTCTAAGCAGACTCCTGAGCGGGGCACAGGGCCCTCCCAGGGCCTGTTCTGACACAGGCTGGCACCAGACAGAGCAGCTCTCTCACTGTTGAGGACATGTCGCTGGGCCGTCTGGGTGTACGCTGTAAATCCAGCCAGGCCTGCAAAACTGCTTTGCCCAAGCCTCCTGGCTCTTGTGATGTGACACCAGAGCAAGCATAGAAACACTCCAACCCTAGAGAGGGCTCAGTACCAATGAATGGAGCAATCTACGTGTTTTCCCACTCAAAATACTCTCTGATGCCAATCTGTGCACAATACTGCATCAGCAGCTCAGAAGACTCCTGCTGGGCCAAATTCACGGCATCCCAGATCACTCAAAATCTTGACACGAGGTATTTTTTACCCAAGCATATCCGACCTGCCAGCCATACCCACCTTTGCCTCCTCGATCATCTGGTTGGCGATCCCTTCGACTTTCTTGATTTCCTGGGTAGACAAGGCTCCCTTGGCCGTGAAGTCGAACCGCAGCCGGTCTGGCGCGACCAGGGACCCTCTCTGGTCAGCTTCCCCCAACACTGAGCGCAGGGCAAAGTTGAGGATGTGGGTGGCCGTGTGGTTGCTCATGACCGGCCTCCGCCGAATCTGACGGACGAAGAAGCTGCTGTTAAATGGGGTCCTGCGCTGCAGAGCCACGATCACCTCTAGCAGCAGAAGTGGAGGTTAACATGCTGCTCCAGCAGAAACTTAACTTAGCTCAGGAGACCAGAAACAACACGCCTGCTCTTTTGGAGCCTCAGCTAAGGGAGCAGGACATTCCCAACCACATTTTTGCATGTTTTTTCCCTGGTAGCCCCCTTTCTTGGCCTCTAACGACAGACCAGGTCACAGACACAGCCCTCCCCTTTGCTCCACGGGTATTGCCTCCATAGGCAAAGGAAATGCATTTTGCAGACGAGGCTCAACACAGCACTCACTGAGCAGGCTGAGCCCATGGGAGCAACGTCTGGAGCAGGACAGCCAGCCCAGGCTCGCCGCCATCATCCACAACGCAGCGGAGCACCGTACCTTGCTCCACCTCCCAGCTGTGACCCAAAACGTGTTTCTGCTGCTGGTCAGCAAAACCCAGCAAGCGCAGGTATGAGAAAGCCCAGCCAGGTGGGACTCAAGGTGGGTGCTGCCTGCACTGTGTGCCACAGGGAGAGCAGGCCCCAAACTCCAGGCCCCCAGAGCAGCACCGATTGGAAAGAAAGGAGACAAAACCCAGGGAAAACAGATGAAGCCATGTGTTACACCAGATCTTATCTCACCTCATCAATAGACAAGTGGACCCGATCTCCTACTTTCAAGCTTCCATACAGAGTTCCTATGTGAAGCACGTAGCCTCCTCGGACCTGCACGTTCTTCACCGTGAATTCTGTTTTCTGTACAAAGAGGGGAGACGCACGTGGTGAGCAGGGCAAGAGGCCAAGGGGAGACAGGCAGTCCAGCCAGAGGTCTGAGCTGCAGCCAGAGAGGTCTCAGCTGAGAGCCAGACTGGTGCGTGTGACAGGAAAAGCTGCGTGTCTGCAGGCACAGCACACAGCACCGCAAAGCAGAGGTGTGGATGAAGGTGGGGCACAGTTATGGGGCACAACAGAGCCGAAAGAGCTCCCTGTCACAGCTCAGAAGCCTTGTCCTTCCACACAGCAACCCCACCCCCCCCGCCACAGGCTCCCACGCCTGTCTGGTGACAGCCTGACACTGCAGCACAGAGTTCAATTCCCAGGAAGTAAGGGGAACAGAACTCCTGCACATCCGTGCCATGCTGCACCCCAAAAAAAGGAAACCTGTGCAATGCCCTGCATCTGCTATGGACGGGAAATTCCTGGAGCTTGCTTGGGCCCTTTTCCTCCTCTGCCCAGGCCCCAGGTCAGTCTAAGTCTAGCAAAAGGCTCTCAGGCCCACTCACATCCTCCCTGCTGTCGTCGTCCTTGACCATGTAGCCCTCGTCATAGATCTGCCCACCCTGCTCGGCATAGAAGCAGGTCCGGTCCAGCACTATCCCACACTCCTGGCCAGTGGATACCTCCTCCACAAACTTCTTCTCCCTGCGGATGGCTTTCACTGTGGCCACGAGGTTCCCAAAATCTGTCACCGGGACAACAGGCAGTGTCAGTAACACAGGAAAACTCTGTAGACGCCACATAGGAACAGAACTTCACAGCAACCCCTCCCAGCTACTGCAGGAGCTCATGTCAGCTACATTTGCAGGGGGTAAGGAGAAAGAACAGGCAATAGTTAGTTGGGCAAGAGGGAATTTCATTCAGTGCTCTCCAAGGCAGGGACTGTCACCTCCTTCCATACCTACGCGGTAAAAGTCGGCCACGCGTGCTGCCACGAGCCTCCTGAACCTCCAACAAATTGAAGTATTAGCGGCAAGAACCAGAGCAAGGGCCAAACACCCTCTAACAGACCAAGCAGAAACTGCAGTCCCCTGCAGCAATGGCAAAGGAGCAGCTAGGAAATACAAACACAGGAGTGTGGAGACACAATACTGCAGGGAACAGGAATTCCCTTAAGTCACCAACAGCAGACCTGAAGAGTACAGCAGCCCTTGAACTGTCTGCCCTTCTCCTTCCCCGCTCAATCTGTTACCAGCAGGCTATTCACCTGCACATGGTTCCACTCCCCTCTCCATGCCCCAGGACAGGTGACCCCAGGGGGGATCTTGTTGAGGTACATCCCAAAAAGGTTTGGCAGCAGCTGAGGTGTTTTGTTGTTTGGGGTTTGGTTTTTTTTTTTCTTTTTTTTCCATACCGTAGGCACCACTCCGATCTGAAGTGTAGCTGTATTTCGGGGAGTCATCAGTCACCTCCAGCCCTCGGGCCCTTAACTCTTCGATGGCGTAGATGTCCAGCATGAGAAGGTCCTCCCCTCCAGCACCCTTCCCTTGGGATTTGAGCTGCCAACGACAAGCACCAAAGCTTGAGGAAACCCACCTCCGCACTGGCCCCTGCACGCCAGCCTAGTTGCACACCTCCCTTGCATCCCTGTGGGCTCCTTGGTTCAGAGCTTTGCTCTGGGAAGCTGCACGCCAGCAGCTGGCATGCTCCCATCTTTTCTGACTTCAGAGCAGGCTGTTCCAGTGCTGTGCTATGATATGACGCACAACCACGGTCATGCACTCGGTTACACATCTTTGCTTGTAATTAGAACAACTGATTCACAAATGCATTAGCCTGCAATAAGCGCTCATTTGCTAACCAAACCGTTGGCCACAGAGGGCTCAAAATAGCTCCTTTTGCACTAACATGTAGAAATAAGTTAAAAGAAAACGGCTGGATGGATAATGTATGCACAGGAATATGTAAATAGGGAGTTTCTAAACAGCCACCCCACAGAACACAGCTTAGTAGAGAAAGTATGAAAGCAAAAGAGGTGATTTTCTCTGTTCCAGGCGCGCAAGACCCATCTGGTCAATGCCACTCCCTGCTGCTGCCGAAACGGTGTTGGGAGAGGCACCTAACCTGCAGGCCCACCTGGACACTGCTCCTCCGACTGGGAAGTCCCAACCTTCCCTATCCAGGACAGGGCAGCAGGGAGGAGCTCTGTCTGAAGGCTGAGCTCGAGGCCTCACGGCATCAGTGAGGAAAACCAGCCCCAGCTGCTTGGGAAAGACACGTCCCACGACAACTGCGGTGCCGTGCCCTGGGGCACTGAGGCATGCGGCTGCGAGCAGCCCCGGCAAGAAAGGACCAGACTTGTGACTGCGAACTACAAGGAAGGGAATTCTCCCTGCCCACTCTCAGCCCAGTTCCCCATGGGGCTGTTACCACCTACCTGTGCATTTTTCCGCTCTTCTTCAAAGCCCTCCATGTCCACAACAAGGCCTTTCTCCTCTGCAATGAGCCCAGTGAGATCCGCAGGAAAACCGTAGGTGTCATACAGCAGCCAGGCAGTATCACCTGCAGAGAAAAAGAAGAGCAGTTGGCGCTCCCATGCCGGGAGACACCGCTCCTTTCCCCACTCGCCGACTGGCGCTGTGGCAGGACAGGGAACAGGGCTGCTGAACGTGAATGTCAAAAAGGCTCCTCACTGACAGTGCCAAGATCACGCTGCGTCTGGGCAGCTTTGAAACCTGAGCAACTAAATGCAGGCCAAAAAAGATCGGTGGCCCGGCCCGACGAAGGACTGTCTTGCCTCCGACTCGGTCCCCTCACACCTTCCACCATCTCTCAGTTCCCAGCCTCGCAGAACCCTAACTCAGTCACAGATGATAAATGCCTTTTGGTGCACCCAAACAGAAGTCACAGCCTTACCAGGGATGATTTTACTGTCTCCCAGGCTCTGGATCTTCCTGTCCAGGATGCGACGTCCTCGGCTGAGTGTTTTCAGGAACTGATCCTCCTCTTCGTCTCACACCTTCCACCATCTCTCAGTTCCCAGCCTCGCAGAACCCTAACTCAGTCACAGATGATAAATGCCTTTTGGTGCACCCAAACAGAAGTCACAGCCTTACCAGGGATGATTTTACTGTCTCCCAGGCTCTGGATCTTCCTGTCCAGGATGCGACGTCCTCGGCTGAGTGTTTTCAGGAACTGATCCTCCTCTTCGTTGATAATGTCCTTCACCATATCTGGGTCCTTCTTCAGCTCAGGAAAGGCATCTCCCTGCAGACCCGAGAGGATTAGCCCTTCAGCATGGAGGTCCACACACATCAGTGGAGGAAGACTTCAGCAGACACCATGGAGCAGGGCAAAAGCTTACCAGTGATTGCACCACCACATCAACCAGAGTAGCAAAGAAACCCTTGGGGGCATTGAGCTTCTCATGGGAGTAGCGCACAGCCCGTCGGAGAATCCGCCTCAACACATACCTAGGGAACAGCAGAGCCTCTCTCACAAACATTACACCTCTGAACTGTTCTCAGGGGACCCACCAGTATCTACCTGCCAGCACCAGGAATTGAGTTCGCTCCCCACATTTTCTCTCAAGGAGCTGCTAATACCAGCAGCAAGCCAGAGGTGAGGTGCCAGGCCCCAGCCCCGTGCTCCAGACTCGCTGTGTGCTTGTTGGTCCCATGAGTGCACCAACTGACAGCAGCACCGCACCAAACAGGGTTTTGTGCCTGTCTGCCCACAGTGATCCTTTTGGGGAGCTCACACGGCAGGACTGGTCCTCACAACAACCCTCAGACCTGTGTCTTGCCCTTTCGGGCGGACCTTGCTACAGGGATCAAATACACTGAGCAAACACTCTGCTACCCACTGCTGTAATGATGAGTTCAAAAGCATCCCACAGATCCCAGTCCCCCCAGGGAAGCCATGCTGAACAGGATGGGAGCAGCAGCAGCTCCCTCTTACCCTCTGCCAGTGTTGTCAGGTCTGCCCCCATCAGAAAGGGCCAGTGTGATGGTCCGTGCGTGGTCAGCCAGCACGCGGTAGGCCATGTCTATACCATCGACGTCCTCAGCGCCAACCAGCCCCATGTATGGCCTGGCGCCCGTGCCCTGCACAGAGAGGAGAAGTTGGTGGGCAAAGGGGACGATTAGGGACAGGGGGGACCGGCGACATGGCAGAAGAAAAGGGAAGCGCTTCAGAGCCAGCCCCATCCCGCTGCCTGCGGCCACAGAGGAGGCACGCTCCTCTCAGAAAGCGGCGACCCAGTGAAGATGGAGAGCTGCGAGGCTCTGCATGGTGCCATGGCCCGTATTTCCAGGGCCAAAGGATCTCCAAGACCAGAGGTAAGGAAAGCAAATTTATCCCAACATTAAGAGCCCAGGACAGAAGAGAGAGGGAAAGGGACAGAGTGCAGGGAAATCATCTGCTTTGCACACTGGCTCAAGGACTCTGGCCTAGCATAACCCGCCCAGCCAAGAAACTTTTCAAGTTCTATTACATGGGAGACGGTCCCAGTTTCACTCTTTTAGCCACAAAAACACCCAGTGGGTGTTTTTATCCCTGATCTCAGTGGGCGTTTTTATCCAAACCCAAGGGAAAAATAACTGCTGTAACAAAACGGTGCTTGCACACGGTGCAAGCCTCACACCATGGGCACGGTCCCTACAGCCGGGCTCCCAGCACGCTGCAGGATGGCGGACAAGGACACACGGGCTGTGTCTAGCCAGTGGCTGTAACATCGAAGTAAGGCAGCCCTCTAATTCATGGAACCATGGAATCGTTTAGGTTGGAAAAGACCTTTAAGATCAAGTCCAACCGTTAACCCAGCACTGCCAAGATTCCAACTCTGGAGCTCCACATCTCATCCCTGAGAGGCAGAAGGAGTCTGGGCTCTTGCGTTTTTTTCCAGCACAATTTGCAGCCAGGAAGCTCAGCTGCTTCCACGGAGCAAAACAAAAACCAAACCCAAAGGCTTGGACTTGCACAGAGAGTTCCCAGCACTGGGAACATGGTCCCCACCCAGGTAGATGTAGCAACAGCACACTGGTTCTGCAAGTGACTACCCTGGTTTACAGCAAAGACCTCCTCTCATGGGGGATTTTCTACAGATCAGAATGTTCCAGGTGGGAGACTGAAGGACAGACTCCCTTTCTAGGCCAGCACCAAGGAACGCGCCATCGGGACAGCTCGCAGGAAACACCGGGAAAGCTGCACTGCTCACTGCCCCGTGTTTTTCCCTGGAAACATGCCCCAAGGCATCAATAACTGTGCCAGCCTGCATTCCTACCCTCAGCAAAGTACAAACACACAGGGCTCGCAGCAGCTGGGAAAGCAGAGACCTGCAGAGATAACCACCCCATCTGACCAGCCCCACGCATCTCCCCAGGGATCCAGGGGAGGAATGCAGCTGGGTCAGGCATAGACAACCCAGTTCGTACCTTCTGGATGGCTTCAAAGTAAGGAAGGAAAAGGTCGGTGTCATAGTTGGACATCTTGTTCTGCAGCACAGAGACCAGCCTCTCCAGGCCCATCCCAGTATCAATACTTTTCTTAGGGAGAGGTTTCAGTGTCCCATCAGCTTCCCTGCCCAGCCACAGGAAGAAAGATGAGCTATTACAGATGGAGGCTCCTCAGGGGCATCCCCTCCTCATCTCCATGAGATTTTCTCCCATCTGATTTATGACACGGGCCCATACACGAGCCACACAAAGGACAACTTTGATAAAATAGAGTTAACTTAGACCCAGAGGAGGATGCACTTATTTCCTACTGATCCTGAAAATACTTCCAGTCTGTCCCCAAAGCCAGCGTGACTGACCTCTTCCATGCAGGTGGCTCAGGGGACAGAACTGGAGAGGAGAAGGCTGGGTGGGAGACTATGATCGAAGATTTAGAAAAACCCAATGAGTTCAAAGTGCACAGCTCCCGCGCAGGAGGGAATGGAAACAGCGCGCAGCCCGAACCACCTCCCCACCGAGCTGGAGCTGCCTGGGGAGATAAGCAGGGCTCACTCACCTGTTGAACTGTATAAACACCAGGTTCCAGATCTCCAGGACATTGGGGTCGTCCTGATTGACCAGGTGCGAAGCATCTCTGTCCCCGATCCGATCATAGTGGATCTCACTGCAAGGGCCACAGGGGCCCGTGTCTCCCATCTCCCAGAAGTTATCCTTCATATTGCCAGGCAGAATCCTGCCCTCAGCTAGCCTATAACCAGAAACTCTTATTGAACACAAGTGACTTACAGCAAAGCAAGAATTCCCCCAAGGACTATACCAGAGAAATCTCAGCTTGCTAATTCCCTGGATGAGCAGATGAATCGTCAGGGTCCTGAGACAGATCAAGATAAGATCCTACTGCCCAGGTTCCCTGCTGAGGAGGATCGGGCGAGCATCAGCACCTGCAACCAGCCCCATATGGAGGCCAAGATCTACATATCAGCTCAGCAAAGCCACCGGCAAGAAGACAGGCGGACCTCCGACTTTAATACATGGGTTTGGCCCCGCAGCGTAGAGGTGTGTTGTGGGGTCGGTAGAGGGGACTAAAGCCACAGGACCAAAGAAATCATTTCGCTGCTACATCAAGCTTTAGCCCACCCATACATAGCTTGAGTGTTGAGTGCTGTCCTCTCTTCCTTATCTCAAGGATGGTGAGGTAGACATAGCGAAGGGATAGAGGAGGGAAACTAAAGCTACCTAGTGGTGGAACATCTAGTAAGGAAGAGAGTATAGAAAAGAGAAGGCCTCTTCAATTTGGAGAGGACAAGGCTGGGTGGGAGACTGCGACTGAGATTTAGAAAAAGGTTCAAAACAGAATTGGAGGTACTCTGAAGGAACAGGTCCCCAAACAGAGGCTAAGAGGAACAGAGGGATCACCCTCTAACAAACCAGTGCAGTGACTCTGGATGCTAGAAGGGGAGGAGGAAACAGAGTGCAGGCCACCGTCAGGCACGCCTGCTTTCCCTGAAGAGCATCTTCTCAACTGCTGCCAGAGGCAGCACGCTGGGCTAGAGAGACCATCTCTTACACAAGAGATTTTTGAAACAAAAGCTCACAGCCTCTTCTATCTGATATCAGTGCTTCCCTTTGGCTTTGCAGCTCCATCACCCTGCAAACGTCATTTGTGAGACTTTAATTTTCTTAAAAACTCCTGCTATATGTGCTCTGACACGTAACGCCTGCCACCTTTCTGTGAATAAAGGTAAATGACTATTGCTCATCAAAACATGCACCTTCCTCAGTTAAAGGCCTCACCCCAAATTCAACCATATCTGCTTGCACTCCAGGTCTGGCTGCAGTCCTGCAGCGTCGTTTCCACCAAAGTAAGTGACGTAGAGTCTCTCTGCAGGGATGCCAAACTCCTTGGTGAGAAGGTCCAGTGCCAGCTTACAAGCAAGTTCCTGCAGAAGGAAAGATGAGGTCAGCAAGTGAATGCAAAGAGAGTTTCTCAACATGCAGCACCTGCACGTGCAGGGTACTAGTGCAGGTATCAGCAGCTCTCTACAAAGAAACAGCCCAAAACTTTCAGACTTTTCACATAAGAAAGAGAAAAGCTAATAAATGCAGCAAATAGGGCACAAGAAACATCTCACACAGCTTTCCAGATGCAGTCAAGTTAACTCCTAGCATGTTCGCTGCCTCCAAAAAGCCTTTTAATTCCGCTGTTATTCTGTAGTCTTAACATCCTCTTTCTGTCTTTGAACACTATGCTATCAAGAAGCCTGGGCAAGGATGTCATTATTTTATAATCACTCCTGACTGAAGGCCCATCACACAGCACATGCAACTCCCCACAGCTCCAGGACAGCCACTAAAACCTCTGCCTGAAGACTCCAAACTGGCAGAGTTAATATAATCAGCTTTGTAAACCTTAAGTAATTAATCTCAACACATTCTGCAGGGTTGGGGCAGCTTCCAAGTCCATTTATTCCAACAGAGCCACATGCACCTTAGGAACCACTCTGTGCCAAGGTATTCTCCTTCCTCTTGGCAACTGCTCTGCTGAGTTCACAGAGGCGGGTAACCTTGTGCACAAAATTCAGAGCTGCACCTAGCCTATTTTACCTTGAAATAATCCCCAAAGGACCAGGATCCCAACATCTCGAAGAAGGTGTGGTGGTAGACATCTTTTCCAACATCGTCCAGGTCATTGTGCTTGCCCCCTGCTCGGATGCACTTCTGAGTGTTGGTGGCTCTGTTCAGTTTAGCGAGCGGGTGCGAGGGGTCAATAGTGTTGAGGAAGATGGGTTTGAACTAAGAGGAAATTAAAAAGGGCAATCAAGGAAAACACTAAGACCCCATTTTCAAACGTCGCAAACAACAGCAAGGCAGTAAGTGTCATCTACGTCATGATAGCGTCAGTCTGGACATCCACAAGGCAGCTTTCGGAAACAACAAGCCTGCTGTCTCCTGCCTGTGAGGAGGCTGCGGCACTGCCTAACTTAGCACTCCCACACAGGCACGTGCTCCTGGAGCCCAACAAACCCTGGGACTTCCAAAGGGACTGAAAGCAGCCAGATTCCTAGCTGACAAATAAAAAAAGTCATCAAAAACTGTGTGCTGATCTCCAGCAGAGCCCTTTCAGCAGCCCAGTCCCAACCACTCTTTAAAGATGCCATTAGTCATTTCTGCCAGGACTAGCTGTGGTCCAAAGGGTCAAGGAAGGGAGACTGGCAGTGCTCCCATCGCTGCACAATCAGTCCAGCAGACATGGGAACCTCTACCTGTGCTCATGCCAATTTTGTGAGAGCACAGAGGACTCCAGCAGACACACCAACCACCTCTTTGTGACCAGAAGGAAGCTGGAGAAAACAACAATAATATTCCAAACAGCCCTGCAAATAGCTTCATAGGTTTTGACTGCTACAGGATATGTTTGTAAGGACCACAGTACCAGAGTGGGAATCCTACCTGATTCATACCAGCATTAGCAAAGAGCAGTGTGGGGTCATCCAGGGGGATTGTAGAAGATGAGTGCACGTAGGTATGCTGGTTTTCCTTGAAGAAGTCAATAAACCGTTGCCGGATCTGGCTAGCTGTTAGTGTTACTTGCATCTTGAAGCTACGAGTCACGGCTGTCCAAAAGAAGCAGAAGGAAAAGCGGCAAGGCCTTGGTGCAGTCTAAGGAGACAACAACAAAAAAAAGGCTCTTACATGGCATATGCTCAAGCAATAACAGCAGGATCGCTGCCTGCATCTCCTGAAAGGGTCTCCCCATACTGGTAACTCTGCTCACTGACTCCTCAGTTTAACCATTGGTCTGCCCCAAATGGTGCTGACCCAACCCCAAACTTCCTCTCCCCCAGCCTCACTGATTCCTAGAGCCTCAGCTCAATTTACCTGTTCCTTGAAAACACGTGGTTTTAAAATTCCAAGTTCACCCAAGTATCGAACTTAGTAAGAGGTTGTGTCTGCCTTGCCAGGAACACAGGGCAGGGGGAGGACTGCTAACGCCTAAAATCATTCCGGGTGATTAAATCATAGGATCAGAGAAATGGAATCAGTTTGGAAAGGATCTAAGTATCACCTCGTCCACCCTCCCGGTGACTGCGGGGCAGCTGCGGATGCTCTCCCGGCAGCTGCGGGGACGCCTGGAAGCCCTCCCCGAGAGGAGGCGCACCGCCATACGTGAGGGTTCGGAGGGAGCGCCTCCGCTATAGCCTAACGGGTACGTAAAGCTCTCCTCTGCTGAGGGAGCGCAATGCAGTTCTCTGGAGAGGCAGGCTCCCAGCAGCCTGCTCCGGCACAGAGGGACGGCAATTCCTCATAGCAGTAAGACCAGCGAGCCCTTGGAGGGCGGAAAGGCCCGAGGTGGGAAGGAAGGGCCCGAGGTGGGAAAGTCTGGGTTCCCGGGCAAGCAGGGCCTCTACCCGGACA
>JMFS01122470.1:0-22918 GCA_000699545.1 Podiceps cristatus
AAAAAAAAAAAAAAACAAACCAACTGGTTTGTTTTCCAGGATGATTACTTACTTTTGTTTTTCTAGCTAGTGGGCAGTCAAGGAATTATATTCCTATCCATCTACACAATAACTAAGACGGAACAACTGGGTTCCCAAAATTCATAGTTTTCAGAGCATTTATCTTTCAGTAGAATTCCTCTACCTGTATCTACCTACTCTGACCCCTTTTTGTGTTTGTCTTTACCCAATAGTTTTCAGTTCTCAACCTGAGAAAACACAATTTTGTAGTATTATCAAACATGGAATTTTAAATTCAGTTTTCATATATTAAGGTTGACTTTTTGACTTTTGAGAGAGGAAATGTACATCAGTTGATCACTGAAGCAGGACAGTGGCACGTAGGTTTTTTATTTGTTAACACATATGCTTACATTCTGCTGTAATATATAAACACATTTAATGGGCTGTTTTTCCCTCTGGATGTCAGAGAAAAACTGTAAGTAAAAGAGGAAAAAGTGATACTTGATACAGACAAAATTCATCCAAACAGAAAACAAATTCTTTATAGAGCCAGTGTCTATGACATTATCCAGAGAAGGAGGTCGTGTAGCATATTTAGAATACATTTAAGGTCCTATCTTACTGTCAGAATTGGAAATAATGCCTTCAGTAATGTTTTTGGTTGTAGTAGTCTACATGTAGATGATAATATTGCAACCACATTTAAAGTTTTCACCCAGTGTTGGAATAGTTGTGAACTAGTATGATTTACCTTCGGTCACTTTGGTGATCCGAACTGGGAGTTGAGACCAGCTCTACCAGGGATGAGATTACTGGGATTATAACTCAGTTTCTTCCCATACATCATCACTTCCTGCCCTCACACTGCAGCACTAGACATGAGTGTGTGGTGTCCTCTGTTTCTTTTCAGCTGGGACAAAAAGGTGCATAGAGACACCACTGCGCTCCTCAGAAGCGGAGCATGTGCACTACCATGTCTGCATCCTTTTATGTCTTCTGATTTCATTCCAGCATGTAATCCAAAAATGTCAGTGGGTAAAAACAGAGAGCAAAATAAATTTCCTGAGTATAAATAAATAGATTGTGTGCATACATAGTAGACATGTACACAACAATATCAGTGTAACTGATGATTCATTACGCTGAAGATATGAATTCATAAATTCATAAATTTCTAGGCCCGAATTCTTGAAAATGTACTTATGTGTTTTTGGCTGCTCTATTTAAGATGCCTTTAGAGTAATCAGAACACAGGCACCCACATTCATTGATCACTTCGGAAAATGAGGTCATGTGCCTTTAAAAAAAAAAAAAAGGGAAAAAAAAAAAAGCTTGCCTTTGAAATCAGAAATTAAACTGGAGTAATTTATACCAACTTTGCTCTTTTATCCAGGCAGGAGCTGATAACTATTGACAAGTATAAATGGGATAGATATATTTGAAGATGTTTTCCCCATGAGAATCTTGTGAAATCCCTCAAGGAGGTCACATTGGTAATAAGTACCCTTCTGCAAATAACTAGCAAAGTTAGCATAAATAAAATACTTTCCAAATTCTCTCAGCAATTTGCTCATGATCTGGCAACACAAATGACAGCTGTGTCTCTTCATTTATGAGAAAGGTGAAAGACAACCCAGAGTCTATGTTGTCTTCCCCCCACCCCTTGTTTTCTCCCCTTTCTGTTCTCTCTCCTTTTTCTCTTCTTTTTTCTCTCCTTCAGCAGATGCACAATTTCCTCTCATTGGAGACCTCTGCAGAGTAGTTGAAAATGCAGCTTTTGCCATCCCTCTTGGTTTAATGGTTTCCATTTGATGGGTATTCTTTCTTAAATTTTCCTCTACTCTTGCTAGACACTGTGTTTCCAAATAAACATGGAAATGGAAAGTCGCTGTTTGGTGCTAAGTGACTTATTATTTGCCTGTTTACAGATAAGAACACTATCTGCTTCTTAATTTTCTAAGCATTCCGGTTTATTTATTTCAGAGCACTGAGAGATAAAATAGAAAACACTAGATTGGAAGGGACCTCTGAAATCATCCAGTCCAAACAGCTGTTGAAAGCAGTGCCTTAGATGAGGTTTTCTAGGGTCATGTTGGCAGAGGCCTGAATATTTGCAGTGATGGAAATTCTAGCACTTCTTTGGGCAGCCTTTTCCAATGTG
Source organism: Podiceps cristatus (assembly GCA_000699545.1). Classification (NCBI taxonomy): domain Eukaryota; kingdom Metazoa; phylum Chordata; class Aves; order Podicipediformes; family Podicipedidae; genus Podiceps; species Podiceps cristatus. The sequence goes on from JMFS01122470.1 coordinate 2,165, forward strand.
TAATTGGTTTTTTGGTAAAAAATAATTCGCTTATATCCCAGCAGAATTTCCACTCAAGCAACTTGTACCCTTTGCCAGTTGTCCTGTCACTGTGCATCCTTGTTAAGAGAGCACCTTCTTCCTCTATATAACCCGTCTAGGTAGTGAAAGGCTGTGACTCGCGTCCGCCCCGAGCCTTCTTTTCTTCAGGATGAACAAAACCAATTCCTCCACTTTGTCTTTGCATGCCACTTCTCCAACCCTTTGATCATCTCTGGTGATGCTCCACTGGACCCTCTCCAATTTTTCCAACGTCTCTACTGCATTTTCCAATGTCTCCCCCCTCTATTGGGGGGAACAAAACTGGACACAGTATTCCTGGTGTGACTTAAGTGCTGCAAAGAGCTGAGTGACTGCTTCATCTTTCTTCTATGTTCCTCTACAATAGTATTTCTCAATTAAGAACCTCCACTGAACTTCCAGATAGATTCCCTATTAGCTAAATTCTTTCACATCAAGGCATTTTTTTTTACTTATTCCCTGAGTGATCACTGTAAATTGTTTAGTTTATATTTAAAGGAAGGTCAAAGGTTTGAGGGCCAGCAAACCTGCTGACACACAATATGACCACATCATAGAATACCCTAATGGCTGGATGCAGCAAAGATGCAGATTAGATTCATTGGTTTGCTATTTTTTATTTCCAAAGGAAAAGTTATAATACATATTTTTAATAGCAAATATATATAGCATAGATGGTTACTGTTATGACCATGAGTATCTCCTAGACTACTCAATCAGGCAGAAATTTGGGTGCCTTTATATGACTCTTGGCCATCACGGATGTAAAATTAGTATCTTAACACATATTTGATTTCTTTTTTAAAAAAATGTATTTTTAATGAGGACTTTACAAAATATGTGGAGTTTAGCCACAGTTTAACAGATCTACAGCGGAGTGTAAATCTGGGATTTTGCTTCCATGTATTACAGAGACAGAGCCTTTCAGAAAACCCTGATTTTGATTTATGTCCTTCATGACATTTGTAAAATGAACAACCTTGATATTTTGGTAAGGATCACCTTCTAAGATCTTGTCGTGGTTTAAGCCTGAATGGTAACCGGACAGAGACAGAGCCTTTCAGAAACCCCTGATTTTGATTTATGTCCTTCATGACATTTGTAAAATGAACAACCTTGATATTTTGGTAAGGATCACCTTCTAAGATCTTGTCGTGGTTTAAGCCTGAATGGTAACCGGACCACGCAGCCACTCGCTCACCCCTCCCTGGTGGGGTGAGGAGAAGAATCGGAGAGAGAGAGCTCACGGGTTGAGATAAAAACACTTTACGAAGACAGCAAAGGAAAAGATAAAATATATATTAATTATAATAATAACGTATAAGGATAATAGAATATATAAAATGAACGATGCACAATTTCTCATCACCTGATGACCAATACAGTAAATATGGTACTCTTAAATTTTTTTCTCTGAAGTAAATATGGGGCTTTTTGTGATACTCAGCATATCCAGTTAAAAGAACATACCTAAGAAGAAAAATACTGCAATGATTATCTTATTAGATGATTGATCCTATCTTTTATCATATTTTGAGAGAGAGATTATACCTGTAGTGGAATTGATCATAATCTCTGATTATGATTAATAGAGCCTTTTTTTTTTATTAGACCTACTATATAGATTCTGCTCCACATTTTCAAAAGCTTTAACAAGCAAAAGATCTTCCAGAACAAATACAATTGAAAAGTAAAACAGCATTTAAGGTGAGCTTCTATGTAGGAAGAAGCAACATGAAGGACAGATAATTATCCCTAAATTTTTTTTTGTACAACAAATCTTCTTACCTTACAGATTACTGATAAAAGAAAACAAATATTTTCCAGAAAATCTAAATCTTAGTGTTATGCAGGAGCTTAATAGCTAGACTGCTTGTTAGACAAGGGAAGGCAGTTAAGCATCTACCAGGCTCACCATAACTGGGATAAGTAAGGAGAGGTCGACTTGCACACCACCTCCCTGTTGCCCCTGACAGCCAGGCTGCACCAAGCTCAATTTTATTTATTTTTTTTTTTTAAATAGCTCTTGCAGTGAAATGTCCATAACGTCTCCTGCAGGTTGGCCTGTTACTATGCTACTCTCCCCCCTACGTAGCCCAAATCTAGCTCAAATGTAAACTGACTGTTTTCCATCCCTCTTTTTGGAAAACAGACTGCCTCCTACCTCTATGCAGCAGTCTCTTAATCCCTTTAAGAGATGACCCTGCCTACTTCTGTCTCTTCTTTTGACTGAACAAACCCAGTTGGTTCAATCTTGCCTCACAGATCATGTTTTCTAGAGCTTTCATTCCTTTTGTTGTTCTGTGAACATGAAGTGGTCAATGTCTTTGGTCAAATATCCCAAATTACCCAGAGGCTCACTAAGGCTGAGCAGAACAGGGGATGGGTTTGTGTCTTCTTTAGCCTGGTTATATTTCCCAGGATTTTTTTTTTTTTTTCCTTTTGTCAACAGCATGACATTATTAGTTATGGTATAGCTCATGAATCATTTCTACAGAACTGCTACTTAGTCAATTGCATTTGTTTTGGTGGTTATTTCTTTGTGAATAAGATACATTGATCCTCTGGAATATCACAATATGATTTTTCAGACCATACCTCTAATACATTGAGACAGGGCTAGCATTCAACCTTGTCTTCTGAAGTACTTGCAGTTCCTTGTGGCCTGTGTTTTATGCATGTTTAGTATTCTAGTGCAGTTCTGCTTTTGGAAAACCATCAGCTCTCTAATGCCAAAACACTTGATTTAGAATGACTCTTGTTTGACAAATGTTCCTGAAATTCAGAGCCAAGGTCTGAGCCCAGGTATCTATCCTCACTGAAGGCCCCTGGCAGTACCATAGTGGCCTGGGCCAAGGATGATGGAGGGCCTGACACTCCTTCAGGGGAAGTGAAAGCACCGTCCCTGACAACCACAATAGACTTTCACTGAAACATCCCAAGTATGGGAACTTACAGCTCACTGAAAATTTTGAAGAAAAAAAAAATTAGTTTAATTTAGACTGATTATGCATTGAAAATATTGCTGTCCCCCAAAATTACCAACAAGCCAAAAACTTAATAAACCCGTATGTACCTTTGACAAAAAGGGTTATCTCAGATGAAATGAGGAAAGAGACCTTTGGATCATTTGTAAATTCTACTCTGAGAGCAACTGTTCTTTCCTCCCCTTTCTGCCCACAGCACACTCTGGCAAGTGACCTACAATGTCAGACCAGTGCCTACACCAATTCCTGGCAGATAGATGCCTGCACTAGTAAAATACAGAAGTCCAGCTCTGCTGAAAAACATAGGTTGAATATATACTGCATGCAGAATTGAAACTGCTTCTTAACCTTAGAGGGTATGTATCACCAAAGTGGTGTCAAGATATGTGCAGAGCATCATAAAGAAACCAAAGCTCTTACTGAAAGCAAAAACCTGACCGCGGAGAAAAGTGCACCAAAGCTGAAAGACTGTCTGTTGACATAAAAGGATTTTATTACTTGTGATTCTCACTATAAGTACTTAATTTGATGCTGAAGGGGAAGGAAGAAAAAAAAAAGTCTATTTGAAAAATGTGTAAGAATAGCTTTTTTTGTTAACATGCATTGACGGTAAGAATCTGACATGACCTTGGTTTCTCATTTCTCACCCGTATAGTGTTTCATGACTAATTCTTCCTTTAAGAGATTTTCTTCTCTTGATTAAAGAAAAAAATATTGTAAACTTAAGCCTCTCTTTCCTGATGTTACAGTTGTAATTATGTTGATATATGCTCCCAACCTTTAGTAGCCTACCTCTAAGATATTTGTTAAACAAGTGCTACCTTTCAATCATGTGCTCTTGCCCCTTTTATTCTCATTATTCAAGGTTCAAATGTATTTATTTCCTTACATAAGCCAAACTCCTCCAAGCACATCCACCTACTGCCCATTCAGTCTACAATTTTCTCCTTTTAATAGCATGAAAATCTATTTTTGCACCTTCTCTGACAAACAGAACAATCAAATTCTTTCTAATTCAGATACAACATGGCAGTTATCTCAACATTTAATTGCATTTTGCCTTTCATCCTAGCTCTTACATCTTTACTGGGTATTTAATTAGCTTTTGGAAAGTATTTAAAAAGAATGGATTACACTAAGTTTAAAACTCAGCCTTCAGTGACTTCTGTTCCTCTTAACTTAGGGTACTCTTACCCTGCTTCTGACAGCGTGGAGATCTGTGGCACTTCTGTAACCTAAAGAGATGATGCTTAGCGCAGATCCTTCTGGGCGGACATTTGTTAAGACATACATGGCAATCTTAGCAAAGATATTTGAGGCAGCCCGTGCTATTTTCTTCAAAACTTGTGTGTGTTTTACCTCAATACTGAGTAGCCACAGAAATCCATTTCTTACATTAAGGTGTTTGAAAAGAAAAGGTTAGCGTCCCGAGAGGCAAGTTGGTTGTTTCCCCTGAGAATCAGAGCCTTGAAAAATCTACATTGTTTTGTGCTGTCCAACTTCTCCAGGCTTTAGACTCAAGGGTGTTTGAAGAAATATGCAATGCCAAATCCTGAACCGTCTGCTATGAGCATTCAAGGCATGTGCAGAGAAGTTATGAATTAATTGATATCACAGATCTATCCTGTAGCAATCCCGAGGGAAAAGCGGTCGCAAATCGCATGGTCAGAGAGCAGTGAGGACGGGCTGCTCCTCAGGGGAAGGCAAGCGGGAGCCAGCGGTGATGGCCCGCAGCACCCGAACTCGGAAGGCAGAGCAGGTCAGAGACAGTAACCTGGGTCAGCTGCAGGCCAGGGATAGGGGAAGAGGCTGCAGAGCCCATGGGTGCTCCTGGGACCCTTGCTTACATTTTTTGAGGTTCATGCATGTGATTTCCTGGGCTGGCTATGCAGAATTTTTCTAGACTTGCTAAGAGAGGGCTTCAACAAGCTTTTCATGCCAAGCCTGGCTTAGCTGCTTAGAGAACTGGATTTGTCAGGAAGTAGACAATGTTTTCCTGCCCCAGCATATTTGTAAATGATAAATGCTTAGGGTGGGAAAGTCTTATTTATTTGCCTGTCTTGTAGATGAAGAAGGAAATTTTCACGTGTTACCAAAAATGGCTTCAGACCTCTAGAAAAAACACCACCAGTATTTCTGTCCTTGAATAAACAAACACTGAGTTGTTCTAGAACTTTGTAGCCACAATTGGACTGTGTGCAGCTAAAAACCCATTAGTAAAGCTATCACCTGAGGTATGTTTCCAATCGCTAAACAGCTTGGGCATTATCTGAATCTCTTATCCATAAAGTATTTAGACTTTATAATTAGATTTTAGAAAGACATGGATTGATTAGCTCTTATCCTCATTTAGGAAATGATACCCCCTTCTGGATTTTAGTGTCTGTTTCCACTAACGCCTACAGTTTAGAATTCTATAATGTATTTAATTCTGATCTACCTATACAATATCTGTAATACAAAAAAATACCATTAAATTTTAAATGAGCATGATTCCAATCGGTTTTCTCAGCTTTATGGATGTTTCAGATGCTAATGCTAAGAGGTTATAATGTTTCATGCCTCTCTTACACACAGAATAGATTGCATTTCTATAATCCTTTGCTTCTCTGTTTGCTAGTTGCCAATAATCCAGCCGTGTCTCATTCCAAACTTGGTCTGTGTGGATGCTTGGTTTCCCTGCATTGCATGAAAAATGTGCTTCCATGAAACTAATGAACAGACTTAGTTTGCAAGTGCAAGGTTCAGGCTGAGCTCTGAGTTTTGTCCTTAACAATAGATTTTGGAAAAAAAAAAATGCACAGAAAAAGAAATAAAAAATTAGGGGAGGAAGGGTGGGAAAAGGGATGGGAGGGTATAGGCCAGAGCAGTGGGGCAAACAGTCCTGTGCTTCAGAGGATGTAGGAGAAATTATAGTAATAGATATAGGCAGAGCAGAGCAAGGATAAACTTTTGAAATTCCAGACAGGAACAGGAGATGTAGATCAATCCCGTATTTCACTCATTACCAGTGGGCAACTTCCTCTCTAATGACATAAAAAGAGTGGAAGCAGATAAAAGATTAATAAAGTCACTGACTACTGAGAGCGAAGTACTTACAGGAACCTTCTCTCCTATCGAGGAAAATTATTACTTACTAGCAGTTTTATAGCAGCTAAGAGTGACTCCAGTGGCAGCTGAGGTTTCTGGTTGTGATGGTCACTTACCTGTAAATGACAACTGGAAATGGCAATGCCAGACACGGTGATGAACACAAACTGAAAAGTCATAAAGAAAAAGGGTATGTAATAAGAATAAATACTACTAATGATCTGTTAAGAACAGTAGCAGAAATAGTTCACTGCTGAACTAGCCCATCTTTTCTTTATTCTTTCAAAATTATTCTTCCTACTGACCAGGCAGACAAAGTGGGGCAGGACAAATTCTACTTTTTTGAAGACAGGCCAAGCAGAAATCTAGTCCTGGCACCCATTAACCTGACCTTGAAAGTTTTGTCATGGGAATGTGCGTGCCTATGTCTGAAACACAAGCAAAATTAGGTTCGTATTAGCTGATGGTCTTGGACCTTTATTGTCTGGGCAAGCTAATTAATTTACCACTTTAATAAGAAGCTTGTAGAATGTAAAATCTTGCTTGTTAGCATGTTAACAAGGCTGTAAAGTGAGTACTCTCTTTAGCTTTATGAGAGCAAGGGGATTAAAAGAGCTTCCTCCACAGCACATATCTGATTTACATTAATAAAAATACTAATGAAAAATTATCTTGGGGATGAGATAATAGGCCTGCTTTGAGACCTGCTGTACCCAGGCCCCATGGAATACAGATGCTGAAAATCAAAGCCTAAATCCGTTGCCATTTACTGAAGTCTTTAGCATCAGAGCCTATGTACTTAAACCCAGGAATGACCATTTCAAGGCCTTCAGCATTTCCCGGAAGACAAATTTACTTTCTCGCTCTTTAATGATACCCTAAAACCACTATCTTTTCTGCATTGCAACTGCCTTGTTTTAGCTGAGATACCTTTTGTCCAAGTGAGAATTTAAGTTGTGTTAGACAGCCAAAGTATCTTCTGCCCTTCCTTTTACCAATTATTTGTAAGCAACAAATATTACCGTCATTCTTCATCTCAGTCTGGATGCTCTATGGGTTTGTAGCCTTTTAGCCTGAGGCTTTGGCCACACGCAGCACCAGAATGATAAAGGTCAGGACGATGGGGGGGTTTTATGATCTCTTTGCAGGAAGCTGAATGGAGAAGCCCATGGAGCAGGCCTGGATCTGCTAAATTATCTGTCTACTTGGCAAATCTTGTGGCATGTCTGTTAAAAATGGCTATGCTCTAAACTTGAAGGAATGGTGCTTTTTTTTTTTTTTTTTTTTTTAAATGCTGTAAAAAGGATGGTTTAGTTTCAATTGTATACAGTGTGCCTGGCTGGCAAAAGTTACTTGCTAATTCTTTAACTTGTAAAGTTGCTGTGAAGAAGTTCTGGACAGTGCAGAATCTGAAAAAGAAGAGCTGTAGAGCTGAAGGAATGTGACTAATCCTTGCTTGGCACTGTATGTTTCCTGAGACTGGAGTTACCACAATAAAATAGCGTTGGGAGGGATGACCCAATGGACCAGAGCAATAGCAGGGGAAAACCAGGGAAGAACTGCCAGTAAGACATTAGCTGGCAAAGCCCAGCAGAGTAGAGAAGATTGCTGGCCACAACTTGAGAGAGGGTTACATTTCTGTTGCGTATTTAAGAGTGAACTTACCCAGGACTGAAGCTGTGGTCCACTGAAGGGTCACTGGGTTTCATAAAGTTCTAGAGGGTTCATACTGAACGCTGAAGATCCCTTTTGCATGGGAGCACATGGAGCACCCGTAGCCACCAACTGTCTCAGTCTCCAGGGGATTTCTTAACAGACACAGAGAGAAGTTTGTATCAGTAGCCCCTGTGTATTTTGGAGGTTGTTCAAGGTTAGGGAAGGCAAAAATATTAATGTTAATGAATAGTCTACTCTAGCCCAAAATTTTGTGCTTTTTTTGGTAAGCAGTTTTGTATTTCATATTTATGATTATTTACTGACTGAAGACTCTCTCTATGTAATTGCCTGGCTGTGCTGTCTGGCATCTAATAGCATATTTTTAACGTAGCTCTTCTTATTTCTGTCTCTCAGTTTTCTTTATTATTCTTTACCAGCTTCAAGAAACTGGCCTTGCTAAGCTGTTCAACTTTGGCAAATATTTTTTTTTAGTGCGGTGAGTAATTCTATTTTACCCAATACAGCAAACTTCAGTTTGGATTTGACTGATAATTTTCTGTATTTTAGACAGGTAGTTTTTCTAATTTTTAGAAACATCCTGGGGATTGGTGACAGTAAAAGAACATCGTATGTTCTCAAATTGTTATTTCTCTTTCTGGAGAAGATGTTAAAAGTTGTTTCTTTTTCACTGCCTAATTTGGACGGCTATATCATGATTCTTACAATAAAATGGACTTGCCTGCTAGATTACTCATACCACTCATAGGAGTTGTTTGTAATTTAGCCCAACTGAGATTATGACCTCATTAAACCTTATGGAATATGTGTATGAACAACAACATCCCCGTGCCCTCCCCCCAAAGCAAAAAATAAAACCTTGCCACATGAATCTTCATTGCTAAACAGACCAGGAAGAAAAAAATGTGGACTAAGATATTACATCTGCTTTTGTTTGTTTGTTCATTCATTTTTTCAGGAGAGGCAGAAAATTATTAAAATAACTTGCAGAAACTTACAAATTCTGTTGAAAAATAGATCTTTGAAGTTCCAGTCCAGGATTACAAAATTGTCCTTTTCATTCCTTGTTGAAAATGGTGAACTTTGTTGAGGATAAGAAAAAAGTTCCAGATTCTTTGTCTTCATCTTCTGGGCACAGAGTTGATGAGTTACAATCCTTGAAGACTGATCTGTTTGGAGACAAATACTGAAAGAGGCACAATAAACAGTCATTTAGGATGATAGTGAGTGACAAACCGATTGCTCTCAATTCATTTCTCATCACCACAACAGCAATGAAACAAGAGACATATTTGTGTAGCAGCTCTGGATATGAAAAAAACCCTAGCCAATCCATAAATATATTGAAAAGCCTAAGGAATTCATGTCAGCCTTGAAGCTTGTAGCAGTTTGAACTTTTCAACAGTGAAGGCCTGAGTACACCTTACAGACAGGTCAAGGAGCCACCGGGCTCCCCTTCAGAAGCTGAAAGAGATGAAACAAAACGCTCCCGATGAGTACGGGGACATGAGCTGAAACTCACCTAGATCTGGCAAACATGAGAGGTGTCGAGGAAGGAGTCATGAAGCTAGAAGTATGAAGATTCAAAAAAGGACTGGGAAAAGTGTAGAAAAGAAGGTGGTCAGGGTAGGGTTTTAATAGTGGGAAGTGGAAATTGTAATGCTGAGAGTGGCTATTGTAGCTAAGCACCTGGAAGGTGCTGAATAGAGCCAGGCAAAGTACTTTGGTGAAAAACATAGCCTGGAGGCAATTTTGGTAATCTCCCTTTATATCCCTGAAGATCTAGATGCTATAACTGGAAATAAATTCAGAATCCTTAATGGAAATGCTGATATTTTATGGAAACTGCTGGGGAAGGCTGGAATGGTATTCAGCATCCATTCTGAGGAAAATAAATCTGTTTTGAGGATACAGTCATGGTTCCTCTTCTAAAAGTTTGATTTTGTCTTGGTCTTCCATCTTCTGTAAGCTGCTCATGTCCCTCAGGAACTTCCAGAATTGGAAGAACTGGATTTCAGACCGCAACCACCTTCATTAAAACTAAGTTTATTGGCAGTGAATCAGCATTTTAAATAGCCCTCCGTTAAACTGTTTCCCCTTTTGTCTACTTTCACATTATTTTGCCATGTATTTCACATCCTTTCCTAGGTTCTGCTTGATCTAAAAGCTGTACATGTTATAATTGAAGTCAGATATTATAGGATCTGTGACAAAAAATAGTAAGAGAGAAGCAGTTTTTTGAAGTGAAAAAGAAAGCTGCTAATAGGCACCAAGGTAAAAGTAAACCCAGAGATATCTGCTAACCTGCAGCACCAGCAGCCAAGGGGTACCAGGTTTTGCTTAAGGGCTCCAATGAGCAGAAGTAGACCCGAGAGAATTTTGTTTCCTTTCTCCTTGTGGAGTTACCTGTTTTTATTGCATGATCATTGTTTTTCAGTTTATCCAGACTTCTAATTGGTGTAAGAGCTTCTGAAAAGGAGGGTTTGAATGTTTTCGAGTTTGCATGCTTTCTTTGTTGTCTTCAAATGGAAGGAAAATAGATATGATATCTTTCTCTTAGTTTGTTTCACAGAAAGGAAATGCTTTGCACAACTAGTAACTGTGAACCTGACCAGGGTAACCCTGTCAGGTGGGGCTGGTCCTTACGTGGAAGCCAGCACAAGGGTGCAGGCAACATTGCTGCTTACTGTAGTGTTAGAAAGTTAGATGATGTTAGATTTAATTTTCCAGCTTTATCAACTCTCCTGCCAATTTTTAACTAGAATTGCTGCATATTTCAGAGAGAAGATAGCATTGCTGAGATCTGCCTTCAGGCAGCTGTTCTAGTCATTCACGTTGTTCTGAAGCAGACGTAACCCTTCCTTCTCACAATGCTGCCGACACCTCTGGGAAAACAGGAGACAAAAGGAGGGAAAATGTTTCAGTTAGAGACCCAAAGAAAAGCCTTCCACATGCTGTGCATGTTTTCTTTTCTTTTTCTTTTTCTTTTTTTTTTTTTTTTTTTTTTTTTTTTAAGGTTTTCTTATTAAAGGTCTTATGTTAATGAAATCAGCCATTGCATGTATTTCTGAAAGGAATGATAATATGCCCTTTACTGTGTCTCAAAAGGGATTCTTATTTTAAACTTCATGTGTTAATAGAGAGACCTTGCTTTGAAGTCAGTGACCACTGCAAATATCAAACATATTTATAGATGGGTACAAATAAGCATTTGTGAATTGTCTGTCAACTTGCTCTCTTTCAGCCCATCCTATGGTTTAGGGAGATCACCTGTATCATCTAGAATACAACCTATCAGCCCTACCAACTAAAACCACAATGACAGCTAGCCAGCTTCTGGAGATAAAGCACCAAGAGGATAGTGTTTCACTTCACAGCAGTAGATGATGCAGTCTATTAGGTTTGTTTTGTTTTGTTTTGTTTTGTTTTTTAATTTCATTGTATTCTCTTCAATCTGCGGTATTCATTGCAAATCATGCAACTTGTTTTATCATTAGGCAGCAGTGAGACAACAGAAAGAAACTTTCCTCTAAAAATAACTTAACCCCAAGAGAAAAAAAATGTCTTACTTTTGCACAGAAATTCATTGTAACAATGGAATAAATTCTAAGAAAAGAAGTCTACACCTATTTATACCATTATTTATTTTCCATACCTTTGTAACTTTTATCACCTTCAGAAAAGCCAGCAAAATTTTTTAAATGTCTTTTCCTTTGTCATATTCAGTGACTTTATTCTAAGTCTTAACCTTTAATTGCAAACTTTGGATAGAGATTTCTCCTGGTCACCTCTCTTCCTCTCTGAGAACAGAAGTGCCTGACCCACAACCTGCTGAAATAAGCAGGAGTTCTTTCCTCTGGCTTCAGTGGACTTTGGGAGAAGGTTGTTTGAATTTTACTAGATTTTCACTGCTCAGAAGATAGTGAGCTGGAATCACCTCTTGCTGAGTCAAAAGGAAGACTTGTCACTGTCTTTTTTCAAGACAATGATTACACCTTTCTCAGCTTTTACCAGTCCTTAGTGAAATATTTATGTCTTGTGGACTCGAACGTTGCTACTTGCAACAACATTTGTAATACTTGACAAAAATGAATGAGGGTTTAGTTGAACACATCTGTATCTCAAAGAAAAATGAAAAAAGGTCTTAGCTTGTAATCCCAAAGCCATGATGTTTCTCTCTCTGTCTCACCCTCACACACCTTTTTAAAAATCTTTGGGTAAATTATGAGTTATATTCAGTGGGTGCTTATTTATTTCTTATTTTTTTGCTTTCTAAGCCATCCAAGCTCTCATGCAGAAACCAGTATAGCTTTAATACTTTGTGAGTGTGTAGAGCAACATAGCCACTTGACCAGCACTCTATCAGGCAATGAAGGGCATGCCTATGCAATAAATCCACATCTGTTGTGTATGATAGGCCTTTCAAAATCATCACAAATGTCTTTTGAAATGATCTGGATAATTAAATGTTTTCCCCACACTCTCTTTTTACCTACAGTCCAATATATTGGGTTACTCCCTCATTCCCCACCATTCATGCTTCACATCTGAAAATATGCCACTGGAGTCAGAGCCTGCTTTATCATTCACCCTTTTCAGAATAACACACTGACAAACTTGAAAACATCACCTAAACCATACCTGGAGTTTTGAAAAAGAAAGAACTTCTTGCAGAGGTGTAGGATCTGTCTCTGTTTCCACAGAAGCAGCAAAAGTGGATTGAACATGCACAACAGGATTCTGAAAAATGAAGTGATTTGGAAGAAATGAGTGGTGACCTGTGCTAATCAAAGTAGTTTTGTCTCTCTGCCATGACATGTTTACACTTTTAGATGCTGCGCAAGTTGGCAGGATTTTGTCTCATCACACTTACGTGGGATTTTCCTGCATATTTCTGTTGTCATTATGAATGTTCCCTGACAATAACAGAAAATCAACTTCTGTTCCAATTTCTGCCTCAAGTTAAACAAGGTAACTCTAGAGTAACTCCATTGAAATAACTTGCAGTGTTGTGGCAATGCATTTCTTACATTCCACTTTTTCTGATACTGGAGAAAGTGTCTCTCTTTTTAATGTGTTTCCAGCCACGTCACATGCAGTAGCTTGGAGAGGTAATGTCTGCCCCAGCCCCTTTTTAAAGCAGACTATGAGCAAAAAAATCTGCTTGTTTTGTAGAAGATTCACTGCCACAGCCTTTGAAAAATAAATACTCAAACCAGCATAATTTTACCAAGTCATCATGCAGTTAACAAATTCAAAATCCAGAAGCTGCAGAAGTTTTCAGCTCAAAAAGTCTAAAGACTGTTAAGAGCTTCACTGCAGAACGAGGTGTTTTCTGCCCCCTTCCACCAGTTCTGGTCTGTGCATGTAAGGAGGAGCCTGGGTGCAGTTAGAAGTTCAGTGGTGGGATGGGAGTCTGTGTTTCTTTCAAATAATCCAGAAGAGAGGAAAAAGGGGGATGACAGAAGCTCAGAAAATGCACGTAGATCAAAAGCCTTTGTCAAATATAAACTATTGCCCACCCACCAAAACAGATTACAAAGTTGTATGGTTTGTGGCTTAAAGCAAGTTGAATTTGACTAAATTTGATGTTCGAGAAGGCTTAGAAATTGATGTTATGAAATTCAGTTAAGTTATTTCATGGGGTTTGGCCTGCCTCTGAGCTCAAAATACTGTTCTGACATCAAAACATGCAAATCCAAGTTTCCATCTGGGGAGTAAACCCCAAACTGTTCTGCTCTCAAGATCAAGAGTTTCCAATTGACGGCTCGTTTTCAGCATTCTTTTATTTTGTTCTAAACCATTCGGCTCAGCTCTTCCATAAAAAAAAGATATCTTTTTAAAAAATATATTTTTGGTACCTTATTTTCTACTCCTTGCAATGCAGAACTGCTGTAACTGAGGCAGACGTTCCCTGCAGGACACAGATCACCTGTGTAGTAAGATCTTTTTTCTACAAATGGTCTTTACCAACATGTCAGCTCCGGAGACTTTTTTTATTTGAAACAGCTGCTAGAAAGCTATCTTTATGTGAATGCATAAAAAAGAGAGAGAAATATATATGTGCACACCCTCATACAGATTGCATACTTCCAGCAGGGTGAACTACTCACTGCTAAAGCAAATCCCCTCTGGGGTTCTGTCCTGTGAGCCAAATTCCCATTAGCACTCTACATTTCCAGGTCCATCCTTCTGCCAGTGCAACTCCACACAAACAAATCTCAGTAAACATCCCTGCCTGGCTGCTTTTTTCAATATTTTACATTTGAATTTTCATTCCCTTCAGAAGAGCTAAGAAAAAGGCACAAGAATAAACTAAAAGGAACCTAAAAAAGAAACTTGGGAACAGAAATAGATACAAATAATAGCTAAAGACTGGTAAGATTGCCAGAGGGGGCGAGGGAAGGGGATTGTTTGAGTAAACCTGTCTTAGTCTTACATAGTAAGAGACAGTGCCTGTCCCCAAGGACTGCCAGTGCAAACACCCAAGGGAACAGAAGTCAGACAACGAGGAACGACTTGCTCAGGGTCACACTGCAGTGGCAGAGCTTGGAGCTCCTGCCTCCTCATCCTACATCTGAGTGCCCCAGACTGTTTGCTGAGGCTCAGATTTGTTGTCAGTTCTTTTTGAGGAGAAAATACTCTTTCAGCAAAATATTTCAAAATAGATTTCTCAGTATTTCAAGGCAGTGGTTTGGTTTAGGCTATATTATATATGCATTATTTCTTAACTTATGCTGATCCTTTCTGGCCTGTAGAAGTAATATCATCAGTACATCTATGACACTTGCATGCATTAGAAGACAGGAACATAAGCAGCATCTGCCTTTTTTGCTTGACTGATTGCGTTCAATTTCATTCCACTCTGTGCTGCTGCTTCTATTTCTTATAGAATACCCCTTTCCAGGAAGGTCAGATCGGCACCAGATTTTAAATATGACTTATATTACCAATAATTAGCAAGCACTTTTCCCTTTAGGTCAATCATAGCTCATGCATGGACCAAACCATCCACCCGCTTTTGAAAAAAACCCAGTTGTTCTATTACAAAAATAAAGGAAATGGACAATTATAGATAAACAGTTATGTTTCTGACACACACTTTAGCAATGGCTGTTGCAATATCAAAATAAAACGGCCCTGTTAATAAACTCCTGTTAAGTGCTAATTAGAAGTGATGTGCAGCAGACAAGAGCTCTGGTGGCTTGCAGCAATTCACACACATGGAGAATCTATTCAGCTTTGTGGTTAATGGGTATCTCTGAGAGGCAGACCTTTACCTAATTATGACACAACAGAAACCCTTCGATTCTTACAAAATGAAAAACATACTCTTCACGTGCACAGTTCTTGTGATCAGGTATTCAACAACTCGGGTGTTGTGTTTCTCAGAAGCAACTGTCATTTACCATTGCTGATAGATTTCTATCAGTTAGATCTATTTGTGTCCTGCAGCTTTTCCTTGTATTTATGCTGCACTCCCTCAGCCAAACACAGATTTTGTTGTAACACAATGTTAATAGTAAACACGATAAAAAATTAATGTATTTTATATCGGTTTATGTGAGATAATGAAGCAGTATATTTTATTACCGTGGAGGAGTGCATTTTCAGAGTGTGGAATAAACCTTGTTAACAGCAGAAGGAATTGCAATGGGGTCACATTTGTGACAGCTTCAGATTATGCTTTTAAACTTGCAACAGGTCCTGCCAGTGTCAGTGGCACGCTTAGTGCTTCAGCTGCGGTGATTGGTGTACAAGCTGCTGCCTCTCGATCAAGAGCTTTACTAGGAACAAAACTCTCAAGGGAAATGTGCACACCAGCAGTGGCATGGAATTTTGTTCCTCCAAATACACAACATTCCCACTTCACATGTGCATACACAATATGCGTTTTAAGAGTCAGCACTAAAATTCTGAGGAAGACAACAGAATTAGGTTTTCTGCTTAAAAAGTCTCATCTTATATACAAGGACTCTGAAATGGCAGCTGGGTAAAAGAAGTTTCTCAGTGCAAACAAACCAGCTAAATAGCATTTTAGATGACTCCAGTAGCAGACGGGAGCACCGTACCCTGCCGATGACACGTGGTACTGGACTCTGATTCCTCCAGTGTTGGGCATCAGCGTGTGGTGGCTCCAAAACCTTGCACACAGTGCTATGACCACCATGAATTCCTGCTTGGGCTGCAATTTGAAAGCTGTGCACTTTGGTGCAATCTGTCAGAAGCTTAAAAACACCAGGACACTCTAGTAAGCTGTATGGGGCAGTAGCTGCTTGGATGACTTGTGAATAATCGCAGGGAGACTGTGGCACTGCTTGGAGCCTTCCTTTGCAGAGAATTATTAGGGAGCAGGCAGCCAAGGTCTGGCTGTGAGGATTAAGCTTTTTCCTGCTCTCTGGTAAACTTCCTTCTGCATTACCTCAGTGCTGGGGCGGCTTTTCATTCTTCCAAAGACTGATCAAGCCTGTCTTGAGTTGGCATCAGGGCAGAGCTAGCAAGACTCATGTTGGAAGAGCTGTCACTAGCAGCTGAGTAGCAGCTACCTGGTGCCTGAAGGACCTTTCTGACTTGAGGCAGATGAACATGACTCAATCCATCCTGATGTACTCTTCTAATTTTAGCTCCTCTGTCTCATATTTGTTGCTCCTTTCCCACAGAAAGGTGTGGCTGCTTTGCTTTTTTTTTCTAAAGCTCATTTGTATGTTTAATTCCCTACTTACATTAGTAATTTGTTAAATAGCACATGAAGTCAAAATGCAGCTCTAATAGTTTCTCAGACTAACTTCTCCTTCCAAGCTTTCTTAAGCCCTCCAAATATATTAAAAGGAAATCTTTCACTTGTGAAGCTGATGAACTGAGGAAGGGAAAGCAAAATGAAATACTTAGGAGTACACCTGAATCTTGACTATATTTGCTGCCTAAAACATCAAGCAAACAACTGAACTGTTGTTTCATATTGGGCTTTCGCTACATCTACTGCTGACTTCAGTCAGGCTCATGTTTACAGGTTCTTGTTTACAGTAGACACCACCCAAATTTTGTTCATTACTTAATTACTGGAGCTTCCATTTACTTTATATACAGCATGCTATTCTCTATCCCAGCTCTAAATAACAGTTAGCTACAAGTGGCCCCTTTATGACAGCAATTAGTTTGTGTGCAGTGGTAGCTCTGCCTTGGCTGGGAAAGGGGAAGAACCGTGGTCCAGGTGCCCTAGAGACAAGAACAGCAAAAGTCCTTCACTTTAATCTGTTAGAGCAGAACAGATCGTCACACACATTTGCTTTTATCCTAAAAAGAGGTTCCCAAGTCACAACATTGGGATCTGAATCTGATTTTCCTTAACACAGTTTTACTGTAAGGTAAGATTTAGGCCTATTAATTTTTCCTGCAAAGCATCTTCTTCTTTTTTTTTTTTTTTTTTTTTTTTTTTCTTCAAGAGGCTACTTTTTACATTGTATTCTCACTGAATTAGTAGAAAACATAGCTTTTATTTCATATATATGGTATACATATATAAATTTATACACACACATTTCATGAGAATGAGATGCTTTTGCAGGATTTTGTTTTGAAAGAAATAATGAAGAAAAGACTAGAAGGGGATATTCAGTCTGTAGACCTGCTCCAGTGGATGCTGAAGCCTTCTCAATGATAGTATAATGAGTACCACCCCATGATTCAACAGTTATCAGAGAAGAATATTTGATTGCAGTTTCACAACCACTGTACTTTAAGCAACATTACAGCACAAGAGTAAGCAGTGAAAGCTGGGGTCCTCCTCCTGAGTATTTCTAGTTCAGCTAGAGGTAAGTGAATTGGTCTCCCTTTCCTCATTATTTTGTTTTCCACCTCATGCAGTTTTTGAGAGCCTTAATTTATCATTTGGAAAGCGTTTTAAGATCCTTTCACAGAGCTGGCTATAAAAATGCAAAGTATTAGGAAACAAAATCCCTTGAACAATTAAAAATTAATCACCTTCAAGACAGAGCTTTCAGAGAAATGTCCAGTGGAAATAAAAAGACTAGACTTGCAGGAGGAACACATTATTCACAGGAAAACTGAAGAAAAACAACCACCGCCAGCTGGGGGATGTTGTTTTCTTCCCAGTCCCGCTGCCTTCTTTTCCTCCTCTGCAGTCCCCTGGAAGTTCACGCTGCCATGAGAAGCAGAAGGATGGAGGACAAAGGACGTCACCTGAAAAACGAGAAGATGCCTGTGCATTGCCTGCCTGCTGCCAGCCTTGGGCCAGGCTCTCCCCATGAGCAGTGGTTATTCAGCCCTTCTGGCCTGAAACGGGAGCTGGCACTCCCCAGCGGGGAGGCATGGGGGAGCATTTAGGAAGAGGGATATGAAGCTGAAAAGGAGAAAGAGCAGTAAGGGTCTGTCAGAGACAGAGGCTGGTATGCCTGGGGGAAGGCGTGGATGGAAAGCGCTTGACCTGGAGAGGCAGGAACATGAAGGAGCAGGTATTGGGACCCAAAGTATTATCTAGAGGCTGGTCATGGTGGGTGTAGGAGGAAGTTCTTGTCTGTTGGGACAGGAGGAACAACAGCAATGTGAAGATGTC
Organism: Podiceps cristatus; assembly: GCA_000699545.1. Classification (NCBI taxonomy): domain Eukaryota; kingdom Metazoa; phylum Chordata; class Aves; order Podicipediformes; family Podicipedidae; genus Podiceps; species Podiceps cristatus. Next base: position 20,549 of record JMFS01122470.1, read on the forward strand.
ATGCTTGTGGCTGTCTTAAATCTCAGTCCTGAGGTAACTCTTATGTCCACACTCTACTTGGTCAGCACAAACCCAAGGTAGCTTTGCCATAGGAAATCGCTGAACAAGAAGAGCAAAAGAAGGGCCAGAAGGTCCTGGAGGGGGATCACTCTCCTCACAGGGGCTTGTTGATCTGTCCCTGAAAATCTCCAGTAACCAAGTCTCCACAATCATCTTGGAGAGTCTCTTCCAGAGCTTTGCTGACCTTACCTTTATACAGCTTTTTCTCATTTGAATCTGCTGCAGTTTAAGCCCGCTACTTGTCCTACATGGCATGTTGCAGCAGTGCTCCTAGACAGTAAATTGACAGAAATAGAACATTGGCCATTAAAAGGCAGAGTGAGATTGCATGTATGAAACAAGAAAGATTGTACATGGCCCACTGGACTGTAATGCTATATATACAGGACAGAGAATTCATTGAGCAGAATTTACTTATAAAAAGGTATTTTTGGTAATTGGATTTACAGGCACAATAAAATAATTTGAGGTAAAATAATCTGAAGTCAAAGATTCAGCATGGCTATTGAACTAATGTTCAACATTATACATCGGTTAATTATATAAATTAGTAGTAAAAATCCCAAGGAAAACTGACTTGGAGCACAGAACCTAACTATCACTCCTCCAAACCAAAAATATTTGTGAATTTAATCTGGTTATCTGGCTGAACTGTGGGACATTCATCCCAAACTCTCCAGAAGTTTTATGTTTAAAAACGTTCCTTTGGCTATTGTCATGCAGTGTCCTTCTTGGCCTTTTTCTATGGAAGTAAAAAACTAGTCATTTTATCTGTTCGGATTTTTCACAGCTTCAATTATTTTTAATGGATGTTTCAAATTATCCTTTTACAGAATAAGCTGAGAGCTACTGTTACACTCAAAAAAAAAAAAAACCAAAACCAAAAAACAAACCAGCAAGCAAGCTATAAATTCCACAGTTCTTTAATGGTAAAAAAGACTAACTTTCCGAATCTTGATATCAGTAGTTTTGCAAACCACTTCATGGAGTGACATTTTTTCTTTTTCTTTTTTTTTTTTTTTTTTTTTTTTTTAACAAAACTCAAGTAGTCCACAGGCTGTCAGCTCGACAGTATAAACAAATCTGTTTTTCTAGATTCCCTTTGTCAAATCAGCCTCCAGCTGAAATACAGACAGATTTATCTCAGATGAAATATATCAGTCACAGAAACCAATAATTACAGCTGCCTCGTCATACGTTGAGAATAAAGAGCCAGCCTTAGATCAGGATCAGCAACAGAGGGTGCCTAAAATACATACAATTTTTGAATAGGAGCTGAGAGCTTGCTTTCCTGATAGACACACAGACAAAACATTGGTAAGCCCAAACCTAGGGAATACCAATACATAAGAGAATGTCAGGAAGAACACAGTAATCAACAAGTTGTAGAAATAACTCTCTACTTATCTGGATATTCAGTTTTCTGCCTTAAGCCGCACGTTGTTCTTGGCCACCGTGAACTAGACATCACCTGAGCGGTCACTCTCCCCACCCTCTTTCTCGGGGCTTAAGAGTGGATCTGCAGAGACAGGGAGGAGCTTTCTCAGTGTGCTTGTGACTGAACTGACCTCCCAAAGGACACTGAAATGCTTTGGCAGACTTTCATATCTTTCATGTCTTAGAAGACTAACCTCTTTGCAATAGGTGTTCCCAAAGGACCTTCATAGAGGAAAATCTAGCGTAGGTTTGTATTGAATAAAATCTCTTCATAAAATCCTGGTCACCAGTGTCCTGGTTTCAGCTGGCACGGTGCTAATTTTGTTTCCAGTAGCTACTGTGTTTTGAATTTAGGATGGGATTTGGTAAGTGAAGAATGTTGATAATACACTGATGTTAGTTGTCGCTGTGAGATAAGGATGTTTTCAAGCTTCCCAGGTTTGGCTTGTGTGCAGGTGCAAAAACCTGGGAGGGGCACAGCCAGTACAGTTGACCCAAACTGGCCAAAGAGAGTATTCAATACCACAGACGTCATGCCCGGTATAAGTGGGGGTCAGCTGGTGGGACAGGTTCCTTTTCATTCATCTGGGCTTTTGTTCTTTCATTTGGCTGTTTGTTCACTTGCTTGGTCTCTCTGGAAATTGCAGTTTCAAGATTGTTGCTCGGGATTGTTCTGAGACTGTTCCTGGTTTCGCTCTGTGATCGCTGCTCGGGACAGGCTGCATCCGTCACTGGGTCATCGGGTGGCAAGCAATTGTGTATCATTCATTTTATATATTCTCTTATTATTATACATCATCATTATTAATATATATAATTATTATTAATATATGTTATTAACATTTTTTTCTTTGCTGTCCTGGTGAGCTGTTT
>KL285694.1:10503-21131 GCA_000699545.1 Podiceps cristatus
AAAAAAAAAACACAACTCAACAAACGAGTTTACTGAGTTAAATCAAAAGGCTGCGGGGACACCTGATTGTGGCTTTTCAGTACCTAAAGGGGGCCTATAGGAAAGAGGGGGAGAATCTTTTTAGAAGGGACAGCAGTGACAGGACAAGGGGTGATGGTTTTAAACTGAAACAGGGTAGGTTTACACTGGATAGGAGGAAATTCTTCACAGTGAGGGTGGTGAAATACTAGAACGGGTTGCCCAGAGAGGTAGTGGAGGCACCGTCCCGGAAACATTCAAACCCAGGTTGGACGGGGCTGTGAGCAACCTGATCTGGGTAATAGTGTCCCTGCTCACTGCAGGGGGGGGTTGGACTTGATGACCTCTAAGGGTCCCTTCCAACCCAAAACATTCTATGATTCTATGATTCTATGAATGTGTGCATGCAGCCTGGAAAACCAACTATATCCTGGGATGCATCAAAAGAAGTGTGACCAGCAGATCAATGGAGGTGGTTCTCCTCCTCTATTCTGCTCTTGTGAGACTCCACCTGCAGTACAATGTCCAGCAGTAGGGCTCCCAACACAAGAAGTACATAAACCTGTTGGAGTGAGTCCAGAGGAGGGCCACGAAGATGATCAGAAAGCTGGAGCACCTACCATATGAAGATAGACTGTAAGAGTTGGACTTGTTGAGCCTGGAGAAGAGAAGGCTCCAGGGAGACCTTCTAGCACCCTTCCAGAACTAAAGAGGGTCTACAAGAAAGCTGGACAGGGACTTTTGAAAGGGGCATGTGGTGATAGGACAAGGGGTAATGAGTTCAAACTGAAGGACGGTAGATTTAGATTGGATATAAGGAAGAAATTCCTCACCCTGAGGGTGGTGAGGTACTGGAACAGGTTGCCTAGAGAAGCTTTGGAGTTCCTATCCTTGGAAATGTTCAAGTTCAGGTTGGATCTGGCTTTGAGCAACTTAATCTAGGAGAAGTTGTCCCTGCCCATGGCAAGGAGGTTGGAGCTAGGTGGTATTTAAGGTCCTTTCCAACCCAGCCCATTCTATGGTTCTAAAAACTGTGGTTTCTTTTTAATGCAAAAGCCTTTTGGCCTCTGGGAGTTCCTCTGCCTAGTCTTGCAGAAGTTCTAGGCATATCCACTGCAAAGCTCTACCTGCTTCAAAGCCTTATTAAAAAGATTTTACAGAGCTGATGAGTGAGGCAGTAGCAGTGAACTCTCTCAGGTATATTACCATGGACGTTTCATCTTTGTTTCCGGTCTAAATATGTTAATGTTTAGGATGATATTTATCTGTCAGAGCACCCATATTAAGAAACCAGGTATTAAGTTCATTAAAGTAGCTGATTTTATATTTGAATAGTTGAAACTTGAACATAATCTTTGTAGGAAGATCGAAGCTTTCCCCCCTCTGCCCTTTCTGAATATGCTACCATTCTGTTCTCATTCAACACAATGCCTGCGACTATTACTTTATTTAAACTCTCTTCATCAAATTCTCTAAGTTTCACCAGCCCTGACAAAGCCAAGGTGAAGTGCAAGGATTTTTTTTGACATCCTATTTCAAGAAATTTCCTCTTCACCATCCTTTTTGTCTTATTCACATGGTTTCTTTTTCTGAGATGCACATTCTTGTGAGCCAGTCCTTATATAATACTTAGTATAAGCAACAGTTCTATATGAGCAGCTTAATGTTAGGGCCTGCTTCTTTTGAAAGCTGTATGCTCATTTTATATAGAATTTTCTGACAGTGAATGAAGTGACAACATTTTTTTTTCTTCTTAGTATCTGCTCCCTCTAGTGTGCCCATAGCCTTCCTTTGTTTTGTGCTTTGTGAGTCTGTGTGTGCTCATGCCATGCATCATTGTGTTAGGCAATACAGAAAATAGTGCCATTCCCTAAAAGTACAAAAGGAGCACGTTCATATAGGGAAATCTGAATAGTTTGAAAAAACAGGACAATTATTTAGTCAGTTTTTTCAATTAATAACAGATAATCTCTCAGCTTACATACATAAATATCCACAATAAAGGGCTATAATTTACATACTTGTCTTCCAGTTGACTTGGTAAAATCAGTATTTTCCTTGCAGTTTTTCTGATGGTATTTGAAGTAAATGACAGATTAAGCATTTCTTATTAAGTATTGCCCCCTACAGATAAACTTGAAGATGACAATAAACTGAGTATAGTATGTAACTGTACCGCAGACTGTCACAAGTCCAACTTTTACTGATTTAAAAGTAGCTTCTGAGACTGAGAAATCATGTCTATGTTAATGAGTTTTTAGCTTTATTTTTAAATTCACAGAATCACAGAATCACAGAATCACTAAGGTTGGAAAGGACCTATAAGATCATCAAGTCCAACCATCAACCAACACTGCCATGCCCATTAAACCATGTCCCACGATGCCTCATCCACACATTCCTTAAACACCTCAAGTGAGGGTGACTCCACCACCTCCCTGGGCAGCCCATTCCAATGCCTCACCACTCTCTCAGTAATGTTTCCCACTATCCAGTCTAAACCTCCCCTGCCGCAACTTGAAGCCGTTTTCTCTTGTCCTAAATCCTCTTGTCCTAATCTCTAAACTAGGCATCATTTTGTATCAACCCAGTCTGACCAATGCTGAAAATTCATTCTTCACTCCTTCCTTCCCAGGCCATCAGCAAGTGAACAGCCACTCCTCATAGGACTTGTGCTCCAGCCCCCTCACCAGCTCTGTTGCCCTTCTCTGGACATGTTCCAGCAGTTGTAGTCATACAAATTCAGTTTTGGTCATACAAAAAGCAAAAACTGAAAACAAAAAGAAGTAAAACAACACATCAGACAGTACTGATTTGCAGTCTAGCAGTGGCAAGACATCTTGAATGCTGTCATTTGTCTTCAAGCCTTTTCCTCAACCACAAATAGAAAATATTAAATCATATTTTCAACTTCTCTTGAAATGTACGCAAACCAATATCCGTCAACATTTTATTCTTACATAAAAGAGAGTTAGCAATAAGTAAATATAACTTGTTTGACAGGAAAAAATACCATGAGGAGAGAAACTTATTTATCAGTGAGACACCATTAAAAAAACTGATGTTCTATATTTGTATTGTATGAATATAGAAGTATAAATTAAACATGAGAATATGGGCAGTCACAGATGCTCACATACACATAAAAGCACTTTTTTTTTTTTTTTTTTTTTTTTTTAAAAAAAAACCCCCGCAATTATAAAAGAAACTAGTACAGTAACTGCGGAAAGTAACAATCTCAGAATAATCATATACCATATCAGTACTTTTATGTTAATTGTTCAGTAGGAAATATTGTACTTAGGTCAAAACATTGGCATGCAAAGATTAATTGTAACTTGCTTTTGTAAATGCATAATGTGGTAAAAATGGTTTCAAAGGATGATCACAATAGTCATTAAAGTATGAGTGCTCATTCCATTTCAATTTGCATTACTGATTCTGTAGTTAGGTAACTAGTCCTGAAAATCGTTCCATGGGTCTGTACAATTTTGGTCAGTCATGGGATGTTAGGAGACATCTTCGGTGGCTGGAAACTTTGTCTACCTTCAGGGTACTGTGCCATGGCTGTGGCCTTGAGCTGCCCTCCAGCATGTGACAGAAATTCCTCAAACGGGAAGGAATTTTAATTCCATTGGAGTGTGCTAAAATATGATGACATTACCCATGTCAGTTTGCCTTTATACAGTAGCAGGCTGCAGCTGTGAAGATATGTCCTTCTGAACCAAGAATCCAGGATGGAAAAATGGTCTATATAAGCAAGAAGACATTTCCTGTGTTGTCATTTGACAAATGCAATCCAGAATATCTCATAACAGTCTGACAGGCAGCCAGCTGCTGGGAAAGCCCAGGATGCCACCTTTCCACTTACTGACTACAGATTGCTTAGTCATTACATGGTGCTCCTTACCTTATAGATTTAGCACAACAGCAAAGACCTGCTGTTATTGAAGGCTTACGATAGATATTTAGTAGAATGGGTGTGGAGAGCCTTGCCACAGGGTGGCTGGCAGAGAAAGGACATGATAGAATTAAGCTAGTTAAAGTGTAGCAGGCCAGAGCGACCTTGAGCACAGCTGTTGTACAATAACAGGATGGGTAAGAGAAACAAGAATGTGAGAATTAGGGAACTGCTAATCGCAAGGCTAACACAAAAGATAAGCATGGGAGGAGTTGACATCTAACCATTAACCAATGATGAGCTATGCTTTTGCAATATGTATGAGCTAATTAATGAATAGTATATAAGGTGTGTATTGAGTATCAATAAACGAGGCTTGCTGATCATCAACGGATGGTGCTTGTCTCCCGCTGATCGCTCCGACAAATGGGCACGCGTTTTTTTCCCTGTATTTCTGGGGTATATTTATTATAATAACAAATTATTATCACAACAAATAAATTAGTATAACTGCTTAGGATTTATTCACTGTCATTCTGATTTTTGTACAAACATCATTTTGTCAAAGCAATAGGTTTTTGCAGAAGTGTACTTTTTTAAACAATATTTTCACTAAGGATGTTTCTTAAATCCAAAGGGTAATACATTTATCAAAGAGGAAGATCTTACACTTCCCAGGAATCTTCCTATCCAGGCACCTGCATAGGATGTGAGACACCCAAATCCATATCCCTACCCTCATTTGAGCACTTTTGGTCAACCACCTCTGAACAGATCCAGCTACTTGTCTGAGAAAACACTGGTGCAGTAGAAAATGGGTTTCTCTGGTCTTTATCCAAGAGAAATTTGCTCATTAGAGCTTCACCACAAAAATGACATTTTCTGGCTTGAGAGAATGTAGAAACCAGACATACTCACAGGAATATACCAGACAGTTCTACTTAAATCTTAAAAAAGCTTTCGTAAAGCCATTTGAGGAAGGAGACCCGCTGTGCGAAGAAAAGCTGTTCTGGCCTGGGCAATATTAATATCCAGAAAACAACTATTAAAAATACTAGTTAGAAAGCAGAAACTATTTGTATTATCTTTTTTTTTTTTTTCTTTAGACATAGTATATTTTTCTTCACAAAGAACATTGGTATGGTTTTATATGCTAGCTTCACAATTCATGCTAGTGTAAATAATCATCATTATCAAAAATACGTTACTGTATAGCTAGAGAGTCCTGTTAGTTTTCACCCTGACATTGACTGTATTGGCAGGAAGAGTTGGTGATAGTGTTCGAGTGCCTAAGTTAGATAGTTAGCTAAAGTTAGAACACAATACCATCTCCCTTAGTTTATGAGAGTACAAACAGTAAGTTTTGTGGTTTTGTGGCTGTGAACACAGAATGGATAAGATAGCCCACATAAGCATACTTGGCTCCGTTGTTTGTGCTTTGATTTTCCAAGGCTTAACTGCAAATTTTTGAGCTGTTATGTGATTTGATGTATTCTTCAGAGAAGTAGAGAGAATCACTAGAACACCTTGCAACTAGATCATTCTCTTAAATTATCCCAAATAAGTTACTCATCCTAACATTGGCTGTGACTGTGATACAGGTTTTGGCATAATTTATGTTTCTGCATAACTAGTAGAAATATCAGTCTGGGAACACATTAAGCTACTTCAGGCTTTATTTATTGAGCATTCCAATTTTAAGCAGTTACTATCTTTACACACTGTTCTGTGAAGACCCAAAGAAAATATCTTGGTATTTATGAACTAAAAATTTGATGAAATAACATCAAAGAATTACTTGCTTCTTTCTTGTCTCTATGTTAATACGCTATTTGTGAGAATTGCATTTCACAGTGGAGTGAGATTTGCATACTTATGTCAGCATCACTTTCAAACAGGTAATATTGAATCACATAAACTGCTCTGTAAGCTACAATAGTTAAAGAGAATGATCAGCTTCCCTGAAGAGCACCTGGCAGCTTGGACGGCAATCTAGAAAATCATATGAAATACCTGCAAATATTAAGTGTCTCTGCTTTAGTATAAGGGCTATTCAAATAGGAAAAATTCAGTGTCAAATCCCAGTTGTGACCATGAAGGGAGGAGGGTTAATAGCTGGTTTTGAAAATCCCACCCTTGAAGCAATCTGCAATCCTAAGAACTAGAGCCCTACTTATGCCGTCTCCCATTCATGAAAATTGCTGCATGCACGTGATTTCCTACCTGTAATGTGTTGAAGAGTAGGTGACAAATACAGATTCCTGCAATGGAATAAGAGGCAGTTAACAAAAAAGTTGAGAAAATATAACAAGCTAATTATTCTATTTTATATTCCTGACAATCTGTTACCAGATTAGCAATTATCAATAAATACAAATCTGGTCCCTGATTATTTTAAAAGACACATATCTAATTTGAAATTCATGGGAGGTATTTCATATCAGATTAGAAATAGAAAAATTATCTTTAATTTATTCATCATATACCCATCAATAAAATATATAATCACAGGAAAGATTACTCAATGTTTTACTTAATCTGTACTCTGTTAAGGAGGTAAAGGGATTATGCTTAATTCCAATGGGATCTGTTTCTCTCTGAAAGAACACACATCAGTCCTTCTATTAAAATGAATAATGCTCTTTCCTGTTACACAGAGAGAGGACATAAAGGGTATGGGTGGAAACCTTGCAAGTAAGGAGGCAAGAAACACTCCCCCTACTTCCATTTAATGGATGCAACAGTCTCCTGAGGCCTTGCCCTCCTGGATTATCTGCAGTGACTGCTAAATAGAATCACTCTGCTCCTATTTACCTTTTCTGTAACTTTCGGGAGATTTCATAGGTTGCAAATAGCATAAATGATCAGGTAGCATGACGTATGCTAAATATGACAGGGACAACATTATGCTGGCAAAGATTTTTTTTTTTTTTTTAATCTTTGTGTGCCTGTGAAAAGAATTTGACTCTTAGACAAATAAAATGGTAAACTAGTTCTTAGAATGAGTATTCTGTATGGCTGACGTTAATTGTTTCATTTAGTGATTCAGAAAGGAAAAATTTGTCTGGTATAATTAAAGTAAAATTGTGTTGTAGAAGTTGTCGTGTTTTTTATTTCCAGGTTGAAAATGCTTGCAAGGATGAAAACGAGGGACCATGTCTGTTTTATCTATGCAAGTGGTAAAAAGCTCCAGAAGTTCTGCTTCCCACTTCTCACATAAACAGCACAGAGAACAAGAGATCCTCTAGGTGGTACTGTGCTATAAAAAATAATTAGAAACAGCAAGAAAATTCAGGCTAACAACTTACCCACAATTTAAGATTTCACTTAGATTGTAAAAGTAATATTTACAAAAGACAGCCCTTTTCCATTCAGTTAAAATTCACTCTAACATTCAAAACATCTTCAGTGTTTTAGCTGTGTCAGACTTCATTGCTTTGCATTTTCCATGTTTCTAAGCTAGCTCTGCAGGATCTTAATTTGTACTCATTCTCACTGAATTTGTATATTTAACATTACTAGCTCATAATTTGATTGCAGATGGATTCTTATTTAGATATAGCAGAAAGTTGCTCTCACAAATTTGATAAATTCATTTTACATTAGCTAGGATACAACCAAACATCTACAAGACAAGCAGAACACTAGCTTTCATGCAGGAGTATTTCCAGGAGTATTATCAGAGCCAAAACGTTTGCAAATGGAGGTGCAAATATGTAGTATAGAACAAGATAAGAGTTTGAGGTGACATGAAATTTGTGGTTTACACCAAAGGAAAGAACAGGTCATTTTACAAGAACTGAGTTCTCTTCAGAAAAGAGAAACTAAAATAGATAAAACTAACATTATTTTTGGTTTTTAGAGGAAAGGATCCCAAGTTTTTGAGACAATAAATGATACCTCTTAGCTGCTTTGTGGGTGTGCGTGGGCTCAGACTCTACTGTAAGACAATGAAAAATTTGTAAAAGGTCCCTCCAAATATAAATTCTGCTTGTGAATGTAATTTCAAATAACTGTAACACAGAGATAATTTGAGCTTGGGTAAAACATTAAAATCTCACTATATTTTCTGCTGCCACACCAAGGATGGAATATGTATACAGGTGCATGGTAATAAATACTCGATGACAATTATATTTTTTATGCCTAATATTATCATTTAAAATGTCAGAGATTGTTAATTTAGCCTTAAGTTGCAGGAAGCCGAAGGGAAAGACAGAGCAATTCTAAGTAGGTGGTCTTTCCAACTCTTCCAACTTTTCCAATGGTTTTACTCCCACAAGTATCAGCCTTCTAGTCTGTGCTAAAACAAGTTATGTCACAACTTGGTATCTCAACTGCTGTGGAAGGTTGATGAGCTACAGAAGGGAGAACAAAGTTCATGTCATGAAGCTGTAGGACAAGCTGTATATCTGTACCCCACATATAGCAGTAACTAAGTCTCAGCAGAGAACCTGACATGTCCTAAGATGAGGGTAGGTCTCTGCAGTAACAGTGGCTGGAGCAGTTCCCTGACGTCTGCCTTCTCCTAAGCCTGACACTGAGAAGGACTAATTCCTGTTGAGCTGTGTTTAACTATTGCAAGGAAAGCTTATTTACTTCTCCTTGGGCTCCTTTCAGCTTTGTCAACCTTAAAATTAGTGCAAGAAGAGAAATTACTCAAAGAAGTACCCATGGCAGTTATCCCTGTGAGCACAGGTCTTTCAGATGCTATGAGAATGGGCCAGTTAGAGGCAGTGCAGCAATGATGAGCATCTGCTGCTTCTGACTGATCCTTGTCTTTTTTCCAGTCTTTCCATTTATTTTCAATCTTTCTCTTTCTTTGCAGTGTGTTATATCTTCTCCTCCCCTTCTTTCCACCCCTTCAACATGTTCTGCCCCTCTTGACCCTAATCCCACTCTGTCTTTTGTGCCAGAGGCTGCAATGATTGAGCTGATGATAGATTGATTATGGATCCCGTCTTCTCCTTTCAGTGGTTCTTGTCAGAAAACCTGTCAGAAACAGTAGCAGAATTGCCAGGGTGGATTAAGATAATGTGACATACGGTGGAGGTAGACAGGTACCAGAGAAGCATTTTCTCATTTGGCCTGTGTCTGCTATGGGATTGAATTTGAAACAGTTACCAACCTTGCACTCTCCTACCAAGAGAGCCATTAACTGCTGACTTCTTGCACACAAAGTAAAAAGAGCAGAAGGGGAGCATGACAAGTGGGAATTTCTAGCCTGTTCACAAAGAGTCCCCAGCAGATATACTGTAGTAAAGCCTTCTTTTACTTTCTGAACTTTGATTTTATGAGTAAAATTCAACAGAGGTAAAAAGAACTTCTTCATACTTCAGCCTTCTTGTCAGTGTGATTATTTTCAATATAAAACTTTGCAGTCCTAGATTCTATATTCCTCTGCAAACAATATTAGTTCTGTTAAATAATCTGATCAGACCTATTATCGTAATTTTATTTGTTAATATATCCTCTGCCTTGGTACTTTAGGCTAGATTTATTAGCATGTGATTACTGGTATAGAGCCTGTTTCACAACAGTAGTGTATTATGTGACTTATTTTTTTAATCATAGTTTTAGTGATCCCATCTATCAGGTAAAATATGGCTTTGGAAGCTGTGAAACGAAATGCAAAAAACACCATTTAGATTATATAATTCATTCTGGCAAGGCGAAAGAGTCTATGTACAAATGTCACTTCAAAGCAAGTAATTAGCTTAATCCAATCATCCTATTTCATTACTTAATAACTTATCCTCAGTACAAGAGGCCATCGCATTAAGTAAAAGGCAAATGAACAATTCAAGTGTACTTATACTGTGCCTTGAAGAATTGCTGATGGGTTTTTGTCAAAGTTCTTGGCCTCTACTTTATAAAAAGTGTAGATCAAAGTTCACAAAGACAAGAGATCTACCTCACCTAGAGAGTGTATAGACTACTATAGAGATCTTGTCAATGAGAATAGCATGTTGCCTCTTAAATATTTTATTTTTGTAACTTCTATTCTTGTATGCATGTAGTTGAAGTAGATGTACACATTTTGTCTGATGGATATTGGTGCTGTAAAGTGACAGTTGTTCAGTCAAGCATTATTAATAGAACGCTTTTTAACTTGTACAAAGAACAAATCTAAAGACTGACTGGCTCATCAGAAAGTGGTTACCACAAAAAGTTTGTTTTCATTTTAAGAAATAAATTGTACTTATCATAGAATCATAGAATCATAGAATCATCGAATGTTTTGGGTTGGAAGGGACCCTTAGAGGTCATCTGGTCCAACCCCCCTACAGTGAGCAGGGACACCAATACCTAGATCAAGTTGCTCAGAGCCCCATCCAACCTGGTCTTGAACATTTCCAGGGATGGGGCCCCCACTACCTCTCTGGGCAACCCATTCCTCATCATAAAGAATTTCCTCCTTATATCCAATCTAAACCAACCCTGGTTCAGTTTAAAACCATTACCCCTTGTCCTGTCACCGTTGTCCCTACTAAAAAGACTTTCCCCCTCTTTCCTATAGGCCCCCTTTAAGTACTGAAAGGCCGCAATCAGGTCTCCCCGCAGCCTTCTCTTCTCCAGGCTGAACAAGCCCAACTCTCTCAGCCTGTCCTCATAGCAGAGGTGCTCCAGCCCTCGGATCATTCTTGTAGCCCTCCTCTGGACTCGCTCCAACAGTTCCATGTCCTTCTTGTGCTGAGGGCTCCAGAGC
>JMFS01122475.1:0-26506 GCA_000699545.1 Podiceps cristatus
CCAACCTTGACAATTCTATGATTCTATAACAAAAAGCCACTTAGGAAAAAATAATGACACATATTGATTCTTACTGTTGAAATCCTACCAACATAACTAAAAAACAAGGGGTAGTTTATTTGGATTTTGACTTCCCAAGAATTTAGAGGCTGAAATATAAGATAATATAACTGAAGGAAGTTAGACATAGAGAAATGACAACCCTCAGAAATTATCTAAAACCCTTTATTGTATGTTATCAGGTATTCTAATGTAATTTAAATTGCATCAAAAACTTGTCAAGAAAATGCATTTCCAGCTGAGATCTGTTGAGTTTAATTTCAGAGTTACTTGTTTCCAGACAAAGTTTTTTGGTGAACACTGCTGCTTGTCTGCCACACAAGCTCTGTTCCTATGTCTCTTTGTTTATTTGCATTTTTGAAGGCAGAAATCCATTTGGAAAGAGAATTTAGTACAAAAGAACCACAAAACTGCTATGAAAGAAATATCTTTTAGTAAGGAAGAATTACTGCATATAGATTTAGGTGGAAAAAAACCCTAATTAACTACCCATAGCAATAAATATTTAATTCAATATGCCAGTTGATGACGATGTTGAAGTACTTTCACCTTTGCCTCCAGACTCATCTCATTCCCTATGGTACAGCGTATTATTTGTTTTGCTGACAACAAACACTCAAACATCTGACATCAGATCACTTCCAATTAGGTGTGTTAGAACTGGAGACTGAAGCTCCAGGGAAGAGGCATTTTAACTTAATGCCAGTTAAGTATAGACTCGACCTGTACTGAGAAATACAGGTGATTTGAAACAAGTCCTTTAGATCATCTAGGTTGCTCAAGATCCAAACTGTTGTATGGCTTTATTTAAACTTGACCTTTCCCTTTTGCATTTCTTTGTAGTGACACATGAGTTTATACTTTTCCAAGCACCACGTATTTGAGCAGAAGTCTGAAGCAATCAGTTTCAAGCTTAAAAATATATATATATTAGCAAAATCCTTTGAAAATGGTGCTTAGATGAAATGGCTTTTTTATTACTGTAAGTACAGAAAGGATATCTAATAAAGATTAGAAGTGCCTACACGAGCAGTATGTGGGGGAAGAATCACTTATGCAATGCTGTGAAGCATATCTATATTCTTAACATACAGAACGCCTTCTTGTAGCATATTACTTTACAGATTATTTGACGAGATTGTGTGCTTTATTGTCCTTTCTTGGACAGTATGTGCTTAGCTTAAGAGTTTTAGAGAACTGGACAAGATATGAAGCTGATGATAAAGAGCCAATAAAATTGGCCCGATTCACAGGGTTGCTAAGAGCCTGTTGAACCAATCAGCTCCACGGCCACTTAACACTGCTGAAAATAAACCATTTTCTCTCTTACTCACTAGTATGAAATGAAGCATGACCCAAAACACCTGCTATCTACAGCTGGTTGGAAAGTTCAAGAAACTTAAAATGAAACTGGAAATCAGATTTCCACTATGTCTTCTATTTTCATGTAATTTTTATATAATATCTTCGCTTTGCTTATGAACAGAAACCCTCGTTTCATATTCTTGCCTGAGAGAATTCTCTTGACAAGCACAAGCCATGCTGCTAGCCTCCTTCAAAAGGTATGTGGGTTCAAAAATATCAAGCCCTAAATCTGGATTTATACTCCCAATGAAATAAGGGTGTTATTGAAAGGAGAACAGAAAGATCTGTCTCATGATCAGGAAGCTGATACATCGTTACTCCACCTGTAGCTGTTCTTGGGGTTTTCCTTCCTTGCTGTCCCTCTGCTACTGTTTACAAACACTGCATTGAAACCCCTGTCCCTAGTGATGTCAGGAGCAAAACTGCTATTGATTTCTGAGAGCCAAGGATTCACACAGTATCTTTATGGGGTTTTTATCATCTGTGCAGTGATATATGTATTTGTGTTCAGAATAGATACTTAAATTGTGATTGTACTATAAGCTATTAGTGCTCTTTAGATAATTTTCTGATTGTATATTTAAAGAAACAGACTTTGAAACTAAGCAAAACCTGTATTTAATTACTCTTCTCTAGACAAATTTGATTTGTGTCTTTTTAAATGAAAAATCAATCTCTTTTTTCCCTTGAAGTAAGAGGGCCCAGTGACATTTTGAATAAAGTGTATGCCGATTGAGCCAATATTAATAAAATTAGAACAGAATGCATCAACAATTTAACTACCTTGTGACAAACTACAGGAATAATCAAGTTGTCATCTTGGTGTGGATGATTTCAAAGGCAGAACTGCAGGACACAGTGTGAATTTAAAAAAGAAAAAAAAAATGATGAAAATGGGGAGAAGTTAGCCTAACAAAGCAAAAACATTTGATTGATGCTTAGACATTAGACAGCAGTTCAGGTTTTTTGAAGAAACTCCAGACTGGTAAGGACAACTGTGCTTCTGGACATTCCCAGCTGGACCATTGTCTTGGCAGAGGTGAAATTATTTCTGTCATGATTCCAGACCCTGTCTACAACATCCTCAGAAGACGTCATTTTGCTATTATGTTGTTTGAATGTGTTTAACCTCCTCTGTTCAAATGGACTGAAGCACAGATAAGATGGTTATTAGGACAGCTGTAGCAGATAATAGTCCATAATTGGTAGAAACCCTTATTCTGTGGAAAGTTTATGTGGGAATCTGTTCTAGATAAGGGTACCTACATATAGGTGTACGTATGTAGATCCCTACACAGACACCAACCGTCTAGGTCTCCTACACTCAATATAGCCAAACAAGGGCATGGAGTGCCAGGGTTCATGCTTAAGAAAAAATCTGCAGCAAGATTTGTTTGCCCAGAAATGTGTCTAGTGCTTTTGGAGATGCTCTATGGTATCATTGTGGTTCAACCCCAGTAGCACCACACAGCCATTCATTCAATCCCTCCCCCCCGGTGGGATGGGGGAGAGAATCAGAAGAGTAAAAGTGAGAAAACTCTTGGACTGAGATAAAGACAGTTTAATAAGGAAAGCAAAAGCTGCCTACACAAGAAAAGCAAAACAAGGAATTTATTCAATCGTCAGGCAGGTGTTCAACCATCTCCAGGAAAGCAGAGCTCCATCATGTATGACGGTGACTTGAGATGACAAAACCCATAACTCCAAATGGCCCTACATTTCTTCTTCTTGGCCCAGCTTTACATGCTGAGCATGACATCATAGGGTATGGAATGTCCTTTGGTCAGTGGGGCTCAGCTGTCCCAGCCGTGTCCCCTCCCAGCTCCTTGTGCCCCCCCAGCCTCCTCGCTGGTGGGGTGGGGTGAGGAGCAGAACAGGCCTTGACTCTGTGTCAGCCCTGCTTAGCAGTAACATAAATAACCCTGTGCTATCAACACTCTTTTGATCAGAAATCCAAAGTGTAGCCCCATGCCAGCTACTATGAAGAAAATTATCCCAGCTGACACCCAGACAGGTGTTTGAGACTTCCACCTAAGTTAGGAGACATGACACCCACACCCTTCTGAAGAGGTACCTAGGGTCCTGGCAGGACTTCCAATAATGTCTAAAATAGGGTTAAAATACCTCGGGGCGGGGGGGGGTTAAAATACCTGGGGGCGGGGGGGGGAGGGGGCAGGTAAAATGATGCCTAATCTCCACTGAAGGAGTAGCTGAGTGTATCTTTATCTGAGTGTATTTTTCACCAGATAATCATTGCTTACAAAAAATAATACTGAATTGTAAAGGAAAATGATAAAGAGCAGCTTTAGATTTCCTGTACCCCAGACAAGGAACTTTTGCTGTAAACTGTGAAGTCAGTTTTCCTCTAGCTTGTTAAGAGTGGCCAAAAACCCTTTTCTGTTTCTGACTATAGAGAGGACCAGCTTAAAGAGGAAGCCATGAAAAGGAAGTTAAGGATTTTCTTAGGATTTTTGAGTAATTCTCATTGCTAGAGGAGAGTAACACTTCTATTTCCTTTTCTGTCCTATTGGCTAGGTTTGTTGATGAGTTTATACCTCATCTGGAGACCATATGTAATTTCCAGGACTAGCTATTCAGAGTAAATTATGGGTGAGACACAGAATATAGAAGGGACAAAGCAGAAACTAAAACAATTTGCCCTTAGTGAAACACAGGAATTAGAAGAAAGTTATGCATGCCAGTTTCTTTTTGAAGGAAATTAAAGCTCTGCATTTTGAGGTCCATTTTAAAATAAGATAGTTCAGTTTATAGTAAACTGATTTATAGTGGTAGGTCATTTTTATTTCCCTCTTGTTTGTTTGTTTAGTTTGGTTTTTTTTTTTTTTTGTTTTTTTTTTTTTGTTTTTGTTTTTGGGGGTTTTTTTAAGAGAGTGACCTTTCAGCTGGAAAATCATGCCAGCAAAACACTCAGGAATTATTTCTGGGGACATATCCCAAGTTTGACTGGTAAAAAAAAAAAGTCAATGACAGGAAAAGGCATTGAAGACTGTTATCCAAGATCCCCTCTCTTTATTGATTATTGATTATATAAGTAGGACAAAGTATTTAATGCTAAACTTTTATAGGTGGCTACCTGTTTCCTAGTTGTCCCATGAGGTGACCATTTTCTCTTGGGTTTATGTCCCTTATATCATTCCTTCAATATAGGGTGAAAAGGAAGGTTAAATCAAATGCTACATAAAGTCAAGCATTGTTACTTTTCATGATTTTTTTTTTTTCAGGGTACAATTCCATTGGAGAAATATTGTCAAAATGAAAAGAAACTGCCAAAACTGGCATTTAAGTCATGCACCTGAAACTACAGTTTTGTATGAGCGTTTGTTGTTTAACCCATGGTTTATCCCCAGCCTTGTAATGCAGGCAAGGCTGTGATATGGAAGGGAGAACATCCTGGGGAGCCTAAACCAGCCGCTTGTGCAAACACATCCTTGCTACAAATGAACTGAGAGAAATGGACATTCCCGAGAGGGATCTGACCCATTCAAGGAGGTTCAGATATCTCTTAATGTATAATACACGAAGGCTAGAAAACTAATTTAGAATCATTGCTGAAGTTCATAGACTTAAATTTTAGATGGCAGGGGTTAGGTGAAGTGACTGTTAATGAGAATTACAGACTTAAAAATGTCAAGTTCTTATCAGATGATGAAGATAGAGAAGTCAGAGACTTCCAGTAGCTGAATTACTTTCCCAAAGTGCTGAAAGTTTTTGTGTCATCTTGTGATTCAATCTCTTCATCAGGAACAATCAGGCTTTCTGTTTTGAACATTCTGACCTATTTCATTTTATTAAAGAGTAAATTGCAATGGAGAAATGGAGGCAAATTTTTGAGTCACAAATACAATTTATTTTAAGAAACATGATAAGCATTAAAGAAAGGCTAAGACTTGACAAAAAGCTGCATAAGAATTGTCTGTGTTCTGAGCAGTGTAATAATGTATGTATGCAGTTTCGGTAGTCTTGTATTAAGAAACTGTCTGAAATTCCATCCTTAAATACTTATTCTGTCAATCTCTTAAAATGGAATTTATTATGGCTAGTTTTTTTCATTTACTTACATCTATGGTAGGAATATTTTTATTGCTTAAACAGACTTTAACAAAAATCTGCTAAATATTGATCCTGATGTGGCTGGGCTACAAATTAAGATTAAGTTTAATAGTACAGAAAAAAATTTTAGGACTTAATTAAAAAGCTATATTTAAATATACTATAATAGATGATAAGTACCATTTAAAATAATTAATTAAAGTTTATGAAAATTGGATTGTAAATCTTAGGGCAAGACTACTGTCCACTAGCAAGAAAATATGATCTTGATAAAACTATGAAGTTTCCTTTCAGCAATATATCCCTTAGAATAAAACACTTCCTCGAGTTTCACAAGATTATCATACCTTTTCTTTTAAGTAAAGAAGTCACTTTATGGATAGGTGCAAGATATTTCAGGGAATTTTTGCAGCTAAAGGCTCACTAGCAATTCAACATTAGTTGACATTTCTACAAGTATCTAAAACAACAAAATAAGAAAGAGTAGATTATGTGATCTTAATATATAATGAATAATAAGTAGCATTGTTTCACAGGTAATTGTACTGATTTCAGTGCAGAAATCACCTTGGAAAATGTTAATCAGCATAAAGTTTTCTCAGTTTGACTCAAGAATTGCAGAAGTATATAATAGGAGGAGGATGTTTTGTTAGGGGTTTTTTTTGGTTTTGGTTTTTTTTTGTTTTTTTTAAGGGGGAGAAATGGTCAAATAGTTGCCAAGCAAAATTAATGCTACCACTCCCAAAAGCTGCTGAGAGGTAAGAGCTACAGCCACTTCTCACTTCAGTTTAGTTTTCTTTGAGGTCTTGAGGAAAAAGTTCTGAGCTTGACTCCGAAAAATTAGACCACAAAATTAATGTGAGTTGTCATAGATCAGAAATGTGAGAATGGCAGACATACAGGAACAGAAGAAACATTGTTAATGAAGAAGGACAATTCACTTGGTAGCATAATTTATTTTACATTTTTAGTGGTGACATTTTTTTCTGCAGATAGCATCTCACTTCAAGATTTTGATGTATTTTATGAATGCCAATGAATTGAGATTCAGAGCTGCAGCCTCCTGATGTTAAGTGGATAATATTAGTCACATATCACAGAGGGGAAAACTCGTGCTAAGCCCTTGTAACAGCAGTGAATTTTGCCCTGTGTGATTCTGGAAAGTCAATGAGTCTCCACGCTAACACAGGAATGCACCGCTGAACAGATTAATGATGGGTTGTGTATAAACTTAGTGTGATTGCTCCTCTGTGCACAAATGTATTGTACATGTAAATCAAGCCTGAGTGCTCCTCGGCATGTATATTGTAAGGGATCTTAAGAAACAAGGCACATACAAAGAAGGTAGAGGGAAACAAGCAATGCACAGGTAGGCAGGATCTGGGTGAATAGGGCTGATTGCAGACTCAAATTTTGGTTATATCCCAGTCTACTGGCCAGAATGCAAACAAGATTAATTGTAGAAAAAGGAACAACATGTGTCACAACTGAATAGTCTGGCTTTTGCTCCCATCCCAAGGCAATAAAACTGCTTGCTGTCCTCTGCATTCAACTTCGAACTCAGAATTCATCTCTAAGGGAAACAGTAAAGTCAGTAATGGCAATGATAATTCTTCTCATCTCATCCCTTATTTAAAAGGGAATCTTCCTCACAGCTATTCAGAAATCTCTCTCCTGTATGAGTCTTATTGTCTTGCTCTTGGGGGAAAAAAACAAAACAAAACAAAACAAACAAAAGAAGCATAACTCCTACTTAACCTTTGCTAAGAAGAAAGTGCTTCAGGAGATATTTTTCCCTCTTTTCATTTCTTACTCAATCTATAAACAATATGCCATCACTGAGAGGAATAAAAGGGTCATTTTTTAAGGACCTGGGTGAAAACGTGTTTTTTTACACTTGCTTCACAAATAACAGCTCCAGCTTGCCAACAATCTTTGGGACCTTTTCAGAAAAGTCTGGAATCGCCATCCCTTGCTTTTAATGCAGAAAAAAAGCTTAAGTCCATTATAAATATTTTTCTCCTGGGCAAAAGTTATTATATTTGTTCTGTTGGATTCCATCTAAAGCAAATAGTAAAAAGTTGGAGGATTTTTGAAATTGCTGAGATTAAAATCTTCTTTGAGATACACCTGAATGCATACAAATTTGTCTGTCTGGACTGAGACCTCTTAAGTTAACTGCACTATCATAATGTCCAGGCTCTATTTTAACACTTTTAGATGTCAGAGAGTTAAATGATATGGTAACAAGGTACAAAAAAGAGCTTTTCTTGGATAACGAGATTTTAAAGGGGATGTGGGAGAGCTTTATCAGTCTACAGTAAGGCTAAAGTAGTATGAAGGCACTACTGTCAATAAGATAGTTAGGAAGCTATTCTTGAATAATTCACTTTGACTAGAAGAAAAGGCAATCTGTAACTGATACTTGTAATGGCATTCATACTTTATTAGAAATTATTGTAAGATTAAGGAACATATTGAGGAATGCAGCTGGGCCTACTCTCCCGTATGCTGAAAGAGACTCCAAGTTTCATAGCAAAGAGAAAATAAATACCCTCTCCCACAAAAAGCCCCCAAACTTGATGATATGCTTAGCAACCGTGGTTAGTACATAAGGCACAAAGCTGCAGGCATCAAAATATAGTTCATGCTTGACAGACCTTTTCTAAATTTTATTCCATGATTGTTTCACATACAACACACTGAAGTTCTTGCTTCTTAAGATCTGAAGATCTTAAGGACAGCCTGGATAGTGTTGCCAATCATTTAGAAAGCCATTGAATACTCACTTGAGCGTGGTAAGGGACACTCATCACGGACATTTTCTAGACATGTTTCACGAAAGCAAACATTGATAAAAATCAGATAAAGAAGTGACCAGAAAATGAGCTCTCAACAAATCTGTCAGTCTGAACAGGGTGGGCCATTTACTGGTGGAAATTGTAACACTGACATTTTCAACTGGGGTGGTAAAAGATAATATCTCTCCCTACAGAACTCATCTCATTTAGACTCTACTCTGTACATCACTAGTGTATTTTTCTTCACTGAAAATCCAGAAAATCATAGGGTCAGAACAGACTCCAGTTCAGCAAATCTACTTAAGTCCCGGCATAACTTTAAGGGTCTGAATGGAGTTGCTACATAAGAGCTGAACCAAGGGCATAATGTTTGTATCCATGGTTAATAAAAGTTCAGCAGCTGACAAAATTAATTGTATGAACATAATTCTACAGTAAGTCTTGTCTTCTTTGGTGGGTGTTAATCATAAATTTTAAACTTTTCCACTGACTGTTCTCAACCTTATTTCTCTTGTTCCTTCCAATCTTCTTACTCCATCCAGGTCCCTTTGTACTTTTTAATTTCCCATTGTTTAGCCTGTGACATTTACATGTAGTAACTGTCAGTTAGAACAAAGATTTTGCAGGTCTGTCTCATCAATATCAAGAGCTGTTTGGGTTTTCTTCAATACCATGAATATTATGGGTATGAAATATCTGCTTGATATAGCAAAAAGAGCTTTATATTTTGCTTTGCAGTTGAGTTCATATATTTTTCAATTAAGGTAAAAGAATTGTGATAGATTTTGAATATGGTGTTAAGATTTTTTTTTTTCATGCTGAACACAAGATCTGTACAAACCACATCTGTGGTGTAATAAGGAGCACACTCTAGAGAGGAAAAGGAAGAAAGAATAGAGAAAAGAAGAAAAGAAAGAAGAAAGAAAGAAGAAAGAAGAAGAAAGAAGAAAGAAAGAAGAAAGAAAGAAAGAAAGAAAATAGGAAAAAAATAGAGCAGTACTCTTCATAGTTGAACTTGTACGTAAGAATATTGCCTCTTAACTCTGCAAAACATTTTGAAATAAGAATTCAAACAAACTCAAAAATAAAACTAAAATACGAAATGGATATCAATTTAGATACTTTGTTTTTATGCTACTCTCATCACCATAACATCTAAAAGGTTTCTGTTATGTCTATACACAATACAATTAACATCTATTGAGTATGACACATTCAATTCCTCATCTCTCTAAAGAGACACACTTCTGTACATCGATCTCTTTTGGAGTTTTTGTAGCTATATGTGCTGAGTGTTATTTTTAGATATGCTCTCTGCAATTAATATGCTTTAATGGTTAAGTTTTAGGCTCTAGGTCAGAAGCTGGTGAGGCATATCATTCCTTGCAGATGGAAAATATTCCTTGTCATATTTTGCACTTCCATTTTGTGTCTTTCTTCTGAGAATCCCAAGCTACTTTCCAGTGTTGAATGACTCTTCATTATTATGTATTAGGCAGATAGACATAATAGCTGTTTCACTCTTGGCCAGAGAAGATGTGATTCTCCCAGAAATGTATTAACTCAGTGTCAAAATTGGTCTTAGAAAACTAGAATGGTTGCACTGTGCTCCAACTGATTAATTATACTTCCTATAGAAGTCCTCTTTACTCAGGTAGAGAGCTTCAAGGTCAAACAGTATGTATTCAAAAGACAACAGAGGTCTATTTAGCTTTTGGGGCAGAAAAGAAATTATGTACCAGCTTTGTGTATACGGCAGTGAAAGAAGAATTGTGCTCTGTATACAGATGCACTGTTACCTGCACTGGTTGAACCTATAATATTTTGTGCTCAGAGAAGGAAGAACTATGTCTGAACAATTATGTTCTATGTCCACAGACAATTACATATGGAGCATTGTTTCAGCATGACAGCTATAGAAATTAATTCCTTGATGCTATTACTGGTTATTTGGTAATAATAACTATATATGTACAATATTCTCAGAGTTTTATAAATGTTTGATTTTTTTACAATCCTTATTTTATGATTAGGAATGTCACAGCAATATAAATGTACCACAAATTAAAGGCATCAATAGCAGACTGACAGTTCTCAAAAACAGGGAGATTACCATCTACAGATCACTTATCTACAGAGATTTTGCAAGGATCAGATTAGGGAATTATTAAAACCTTTTATCAATATGCAGAAGTGAATCTCAAATAACTGTTGATAAAATGTGTGGATGACAAAAAGACCTCTAAAAATGTAATTAATTACAAAGAAAAGACAGTCAGATATGTCAAGCTAGGCTAATGCAAACAGTCCCTTTAAAACAGTCATGGTTATAGCTGTACATATAGAAAGGCTGCAGCTTAACAAAGGAGTATTCATGACTTGAAAACCATTACTCTGGAAAATATTTCAGTACTTCAGTAGGTAGTTCTTCATATCTTAGAAGGTATTTTATGGGTAAGAAAATGTTACTGTGCTTTCTAAATTTGTAAGCAAAGAAGGAGGACATAATATCTTGGAAATTAATTTACCTATGGATATAAAAATTATGAAAATTATAGGAGAATAATGCATACTGTTCTCAGATCCAACTTTTGGAAAATTAAAAAACAGAAGATATGTCAGGAAATAGCCATCAGTGATTCCTGACCTCTTACCTTGAGAGCAGCAATGATTTCAATCTGTTCAGCCATATGCTTGTTACAGTGCAGAGCTATCTTCATAGAAAGAAAATACTGGATATTAAGCAACTCTTCAGCAGAAGAAATCATAATAAAACCAATGACCAGGAAGTGAAAATTTAAAAGTCAAAATAGCCAATAGAACAGGACTTAGTTAAATGAACTTTTAGAACTTTGGGAAGTTTAGAAATGTAAAACAAGCACAGAAGTACTCAGAAGCTAATGACATAAACTAATGTTCCTTCTGATCAAACTTCTGAAAGTAGAAAAGAAAAATCATCTGTAAATTACATACCCTGGTATTTCTTTAATATACAGTTGCCTAGGTTCTTATCTCAATGACCCTATGCAAGTCCAGAGAGTGTATAGGCAATGAGTAAATTGCAACAAGTTTTTATCCAGATTTAATAAAATCTTTATCCAAATTTCAAACTACATTAGCAGATACATTTCACAACCTGGATTTTAGTGTCATAAAAGACTACAATGTATTTCACATGGACCAAGAAAGATGTCCAGAGCCTAGAGGAATTTCAGCAGTTCTCCATCTTATTTTTCTATTATTTTCCTGGTGACAAAGAAAAATATATTGTCAAAGACTTAACTTTTAAAATTATATAAACTACTGAAATCACCAGGTTAGCATAAATAAATCTATATTGCAGTGTGCAAACAGTTTATAAGTGTCCAGGAAACAAAAATTACATATATGTCTTATAGTAAGTACAAGAGAACTAGATGATTGTCTTCAGTTAACTAACTGGCATATTTTAAGGCATCCAAAACACTTCCCTACTGTTCGGCGACACTGGCTAGAAGGCAGAAGATTGCATTGCACAGATGGGTAGAGTATGAGTTCATGTGAAATCAGGGGAGAATAAAACCTCTCTCAGTAATTAAGGATCACTTCAGTCTACAGTTTCTTTTAATTTCCTTCCTTCTTTCTCACAAATCTGAGCAGGGAAAGGTGAGACAGACTGAATGGGGACTTAACTCAGCCTTTGCTGCCAGCTGCAAAATTAACTTTAGTAGCTCATCAGAAGCAGGAGTTACCTCTGGTTCATAGTATGAGCTTCCACCCCCGAGCTAAAGATCCAGCAAGTCCGTGAGGACTAAGTGGCACCATTACAGAGAGAGAGTGCTGAGTACAAACCTACGCAAACACTTCCCTAATCCTCAGGACTTTGGCATTGCTCCCACTGTCACAACCCATGCCAAGAAACTTTTACAGCTAGCACATGTGCCGAGTGACTTCAGCACTATCAGCTCCTAAAGTAGTCTCTGCAGCTTTATGTTTCTTGTTACCTTTGGCTTTCTAGGAGAATTGTGTTGAGTTGGTGAGTGATTTAAGAAGGTTTCAACAACCTGATTTTAAGATTCCCATTCAGAAAGTACCTGTCACTCAATCCAGGCTGCAGGGAAATCAGACCATCAAAAAAAAAAAAAAAAGAATCAAACATTCATTTACAACATGGAAAATAGTCAAGAAGTTCCAAAGAGTTGCTAGAGTTATATGTTGAAAAGGAATAAATAATATATATATTATCTCTTCTTGATCCCGAGGTGGACTCCATCAGGCATTTCTCTCTTCCCAGCATTCAGGGGTCAAGTTGGAGATGTTTACTAGCCTACATAGCCAGGGTCTTTGTGCTTATTTTCACATCCCACATCTGCAATTAGATTTTGTAGGAGAAAACCTAGGAAGCATGCTAGGTTTTGTACTCCCTTTACTTAATGTCTGTTCAGGGGTTCATTACTGCTTAAGCTCTCTCCTATTTTTTTCTTGCCTTCCAGCAATGAGTGGTTCTTAAGGAGGAAGATTCAATCTTCTTCTCCTAACTTCACCTCTTTTGAGTGGAACTGCTAATGTTATTTAAGCAGTTCAGTTAAGTTGTTTCCTGTGCTTGACTAAACCACTAATAGCTTGTTAAATGACTGAGCTAAGGCAATAGGCACATTTCATGATGAAGCTTTTCTAGACACCTTCTGAAAGGATATAGACTTTGTTTTAATTCTCCATGACACAGGTTAACTTTTAGGTCCCCAAACCCTGCAGCAGATTCAAGAACCAGGACTTAACCATATACAAGGGCGGTGTAGATTTGAACAGTAAGAAGTTTAGTGAGTTGCTGGCAGTGCTTCTCTCAATTTATTCATCAATGACCTGGATTAATGGACCAAGTGTACCCTCAGCGAGTTTGCCTATGATACAAAACTGGGAGGACTGGCTGATACCCCAGAAGGCTTCACTGCCATTCAGTGAGACCTGGACAGGCTGGAGGGCTTGGCAGAGAGGAACCTCATGAAGTTCAACTAAGGCAAGTGCAGGGTCATGCACCTGGGAGGAATAACTCCAGGCACTAGTACAGGTCAGGGGCTGACCTCCTGGAAAGCAGCTCTGCAGAGAAAGATATGGGAGTCCTGGTGGGTGACAAACTAACCATGAGCCAGCCATGTGCCCTTGCAGCTGGGAAGGCAAACAGCATCCTGGGGTGCATTAAGAAGAGCGTGGCCAGCAGGTTAAGGGAGGTTATCATCCTTCTCTACTCTGCCCTAGTGAGGGCCCATGTGGAGTCCTGTGTCCAGTTCTGGGCTCCCCAGTTCAAGAAGGACGAGGAACTACTGGAGAGAGCCCAGCGGAGGCTGCAAAGATGATGAGGGGACTGGAGCATCTCTCCTCTGGGGAAAGGTGGAGGGAGCTAGGGTTGTTCAGCCTGAGGAAGAGAAGTCTGAGAGAGGACCTCATCAATGCTTACGAATATCTCAAGGGTGGGTGTCAAGAGGATGGGGCCAGACTCTTTTCTGTGGTACCCAAGGACAAGAGAAGGGACAATGGGCACAAACTGGAACATGGAAATTTCTATCTGAACATGAGGAAAAACTTCTTTCCTGTGAGGGTGACAGAGCCCTGGCACAGGCTGCCCATAGAGTCTGTGGAGTCTTCTTCTCTGGACATATTCAAAAGCCACCTGGACGTGGTCTTGTGCAACCTACACTAGGTGAACCTGCTTCAGCAGGGGGGTTGGACTAGATGATCTCCAGAGGTCCCTTCCAACCCCTACCATTATGTGATTCTTTGTAATGGCCAAATTCCTTTGCAAGGAAATTAGAGACCGGAATGCTGAACCCATCTGGGAAGGATGTGAATCAGACACAAGCCTTGAGCTTGTGTCTAGAAGAGACTTCTTCAATAGTAACAACGATTGGCAGAGAGGGACAAGAGACTTCTGTTTTGCAGTAAGTCACAAGATCATAAAGAACTGCTAGGATGATGAGACCATGAAAAATATCAACAAAATTTTGTAATATCTGAGTAATGAAGGTATGTCTAGTGGTTATTTACAACTGTTAATTGCACTGTGACAGACACTGGAGAAACATCTCTGGAGTATTGTTTATAATCCTATGACCCATGTTCTAAATGCTGAATTCAGATTGGAGCCAGTGCTGATGGAATACTATAGTGAACACAGAGCCCATCTTGTGAACAAAGAGCAAGAGAATGGACTTGTAAAAACTGACAAAATGAAAACAGAGAGGTACCCTGAGACCCATAAATACACTTGAAGATGGGGACTGAAGAGATGGAGAATGATGAGCAACCCCAGGAAAAGAGGAAACGTATGTAATCTAAAGGACTGTTTTGGCAGAAATTAAGCACAGAACTGCCTTTGTATTAATTTCCTGTAGAAATTGCAAGAAAATCTCTCATTAACAGAGAAAGATTTAGGAGATGTGTCCCAATTGCAGTACTGAGATCCCCCCCAAAAAAGCATCTTGTTTTGCGATGGAACTTGATATATTTATTGCTATATGACATGAGTTCATGAAAGCATCAAAGTGGATCCAGTGGCTCAGGATGTTCCTGAAGCTGAAAATTCTTAAGCAATGCAAAGATTAATTACCTGTTAAGGATGTGTTGTCTAAGAAAAACAATATGAGTATCACAGACTTTTAAATACAGAGAGGCAGTTAGTTCATAGATATTATCCATGAATTGCAAAGTCTCCTCAGAAGGCTGTAGCAAACCAAGCATTTCATTTCATTTTGCATTGTTAATGATGTCACCTCAGAGATGTAACCACCTAAGTCTACCATTTAGGCATCTCTGATGTTCTCAAAATGGTCATAAAGATGACACATATGCTATGGTTAATAACAGAACTTACAAAAGTACCTAAAATCTTCTACCAGTTTATATCCAATGAATGTCTTAGATCTCAGATTCAAGGTATTAGCCTATAGACCCCGAAACAGGATATTCAAGCACTGTTTCATCTGTTCTTGTAGATGAGCTGTGAAGAGATCTGAAATCCAACACTTACCAGACTGCAGTGAAGCAAGAAGGGAATAGGATGCTGAAGGAATGAACAGCATAAGCATGTATCCTTCCATGAATAAAAACTGTATAGGAAATGAGATACCTGATTTCAAGAGCCAAAACTCTGATTTAGGCACCAGGTTCACTCACCTCCAAAGTGGGAACATGAATTAGAAGACTAATGGCTACTCTGGAGATGAATTTGCCTCAGTCTCTCTAGTGGCACTTATTGCAGATAACTCTTGAGAGAAGCAAGGACTTTATTATGGGTTTAACCACTTGAGTTTATCTGCATTTTACCTGAGAGGGCACAGTGAATTTCAAACTCTCATGAGGATGTAGCTTCAGTGCCTCTGATAAGCTTCTTCCATACAAATCCCATCTGTTCTTACATCAATCAATATCAAAGATCTCCAAGAGAGGAGATCTACCTGTACCTTGCCCCATTCAATTGATAAGGAATTGGCTGGATGGCCATATCCAAAGAGTTCCAGTCAATGGTTCAATGACCAAATGGAGATCATTAACAAGTGGTATCCTTCAGGGCTCTGTATTGGAACCGATACTGTTCAATTAGACAGTGGGATTCAGTGCATCCTCAGCAAACGTGCAGATGACACCAAGATTAGTGGTGCAGTTGATTTGCTTGAGGGAAGGGTTGGAACTAGATGATCCCTGAAGGTCTATTCCAATCCAAACCATTACATGATTTGATGTTTCTGTGGAAAAACTTTTGTGATTTTTCTCTTCAAAAGCAGATGGAATAGCTGGAGACCTGGAGCTCATGCGCATTTGAAGCATAAATTGCTGGATACTACCAGTGCTGAGTGCGCTCCAGGTTCCTCTGCAGAGGACAGCTAGGTTACCTCAACACTGATTTTAAGGATTCTCCCACTGCAAGACAGAGTGGAGGGGGTGTTATTTTGATTTCAATGTCTTTCTAGCAACCATTCCACGTCATGCCTAAATACACAAAATCTTTGATGCCTAGACATCCACTGCCAAGTGGTACTACCAAGCAGCAGTGGGTTAGGTGTCAAGATCGCTTCTTCAGTATTCTCACATTGACTGTCTCAGGATGTCAAGTCTGATAACTCTGGAGATCTTGCCTTTAAGTATGAAAGAGCACTTTTTGAACTTCAGGCTACCTTCAGAAGGGAAATCCCACTCTCTTCCTGGTTGCCACTACCCATTTCCAGCCCTCCCTCTCATTAGACCTTGCAACTGTGAGTAAGCTGGTTCCACAAACTAATCTAAAGGAAGACTTTCTTGATGGCATCATCAAGCTAAACTAATTTGCCTTATGGCTACATGAATATGAGATTTGCAGGAGAAGCTAAAGAGATAGAAGCTGTGGTGACAAGACCAACCCTTTTTGACATCATCCTGCAGTAACACAGCAGAAGGCATACCATCAGCTAAGAGGCTAATTGTCCCAGTTCCCTGACTGGAGAACTGATTACCTAATTCAAGGCTGAGGGTCCTGCTGCAAGGCTCGTTTGCACAATAGCTCAAAAGCTTTGACATTTCTTGCTTTTGAAGCTTGGACATAATTGTGTCATGAAAGAAGTAAATAGAAAAATTAAGGTTTCTAGAAAACTTCTGTGCTAAGGACTGCCTCAGAATGGAAAACAGAAGTTGCAGAAACTTGTGTAGGTCTTGTTGTGGATTTACTGTAGGTAACAATATAGAGAAAAGCAGGATACTTTACAGGCATATTTAGTTAGATGTCATCTACCAGAATGCTTTCCCAACCCACAGTCTGAGAACTGGAAAAAAAATGAAGGATGTTAGTTATGTTGGTATAACATCTGGGCATTTTTCAAAAGAACTTTCCATCCATGACTGCAGAAAGCCTCAGCCACTTTCAGAAAGATGCATTCTGCAGACGGAAAAGATATGTTTGTTCACTTAATACATTTATGCTGGCTACAGGTAGCAAGAAGTGTACACAGTTCAAGCAGCTGGAAATGTTCTAATTACCGATATGACCAAGGTTTCTAGAGGTTTGTAAGAAGAGTTTGGAAAAAGATACTGCCAATGGCCATTTAGGGAAGCTTCTGCCTTTAGCCATGATGGGTTCATTCATCACTTCCCAGTAAATTCTCTGAAATAAAAGGTAGTACTCAGGTAGTAATTATTTTCCAGCAGAGTTATTCCTCCACTGAAGTAACTAGCTATGTAGTTACTTTTGAATTTTTCACTCTGAGCTGTAGACTGTCTCTTGGGGTTTTTGTTCTTTTTCTGTTGTCTTGTTGTTTTATTTGGTTTTTTTAACTTTTAAAAGGCAATAATTCCATAGACAAAATGGAACAGGAATCACACAGGATTTAAAATCACACAGGATTTTAAAAATCACACAGGATTTTAATAGTCACAATTGAATAGGTAGTTTAGGAAACAGCTAAGATTTTCTTTTTTTATAAATATAATAGTTTGCAATCCTTATTTATGTGGCAGGAAGAAGTAAGTTTGCTGATAAGGCACTAGATTCAAAAGATGTGGGCCTCATCACGTACAAATTGTATAGACAATGCACAATGCATATCAAAGACTGCTGGACCATGTTACTGAACTGCCAAAAAGTAGAATTAGCTGTTGTAATGGAGGAGCACATCAATTTTGACAATTGTAATCACTGTGACAAAACAGGGAGACAAGTATCTGACCACTTTCTGAAGAGCAAAACACAACATACGTTCATTGTCCATACTCTTGGGGAATCAATGGTTGGGCCATATGGCATGCAGATATTACTGTTCCTTAAAAATACAATATAAAGGAAGAAGCAAACAGAGGTTACAGAGGCAGTGGCTTGTCATTCTGAGAAAGCAACAATTTATTTTTCTAAGGAGATCATGAAAATTTGTTTCTAAATATCTCAAGGGTGGGTGTCAACTGGATGTGACCAAAATCTTTTCAGTGGTGTCCAGCAACGGGACAAGGGGCAACAGGCACCAGCTGGAGCCCAGGAAGTTCCATATAAACGTGGAAAAACTTCTTTCCTGTCAGGGAGACAGAGCACTGGAAAAGGATGACCAGAGAGGGTGCGGAGTCTCCTTCTCTGGAGATATTCAAAACCTTCCTGGATGTGTGGATGTGGTCTTGTGCAACCGGCTCTGTGTGACCCTGCTCTAGCAAGGGGTTGGTCTAGATGATCTCCAGAGCTCCCTTCCAACCCCTGTCATTCTGTGATTCTGTGATTCTATGAATTCTTTAGTAAAATTATGGGGGAATAGAAACTTAATGACTTCTGGTTTGTCTCTATTTTATTTGAGAAAAATGCATTGATTTACAGGATTCTAGTTTCCAGATATGCTGACCTTCCACCTTGCATGGAGGTGTGGAGGCACAGGGGCTGGTTCAGAGTCCATACCATAATATCTTTTTCTTGGGTCTGGGTAGAAGAAATGTTTTCTACCACTCTCTATATTCCAGGACATTTTTTCCAAATATGTATCCATCATCATGACAATATTAAAATAAAATGCTGTTATGTTCTTCAACCCTCCAATAGAGACAAAGGAATCAGAAAAAAATTAAATGAAACAAGGAAACACAATTCAGCCATATTAACCACTTTCCGCTTTACCAGCATACGATTGCTCCAGAGAATAGTGTCATATGGCTGTTTCAAGTATTTAACAGAACTAAAGTGAATAATACTAGGAGATCTCCTTAAAAGTAGCAAAAAACTCTCAACAGTCCAGTTTTGCTGAAGTGCTAACAAAACCCACTGGTGCTTAATCTGATGTAATACATAAGCACACACAGAGCAACTACACATAAAGTCCAGTTCTAGGGCACCTGACAGTAATACATTCCTCTTGAACAGAAGGAAAGTAATGGAGGTTAATTCAGCAGCAGCACCATCCTTCCTTAAAGTTATTCATGCTCTCCCTAGAGACTGCTGTTTCCAGCTTTTGCTAATCTGAATCCGAGACTGACACAAGGGCTGGGCATCCTGCCCTTCCTGCTCAGCACAACTTTGAACGTTTGCTGCTGGCTTCTCTAAGCTGCTGTTATACTTCCTGCAGATTGTAGCAGGTTGTCCCCAGCTAACTCCCACCCATCTGTTTGTTCATGGCCTGCCTCAGTGGGACAGGGGAGAGAAAACTGGGAAAATAGGACTCAGAAGTCTTGTGGGTTGAGATAAAGACAGAGAAGTCATGGGAAAACAGACTTGACTTAGGAAAATTTACTTTAGGTTATTATAAATTAAAATAGTTGGAGGTAGAGAGAATCAAAATGACAAACATTAAAACATCCCCTTTCCCAGACTGAACTTTACTCCTTCACTCCAGACCCTCCCGCCCTTCCAAGAGATGCAGAGGGAATGGGGAATGAGGGCTTACAGTCAGTACATCACTGTTTCTCTTTGCTGCTCCGTCCTCAATTTTCCTTGGCGCCAGTGTGGGATCTCCCTTCCTTCATGCCCTCCTCCTCCTCCAGAAACTATATATTGAAACTCAGTACTTTTACTTCCCTTTACAGTTAAAATTTCCTGCAGTATCTCCACTAAGAACCATGGTTCCAGAATGTTCATTAAAATATTAATTAGAAACTTTTTTCCCCAAAAATCCTCATTGAACTTTAGTACAAATATTTAGAGAGGAATTTATGTAGGATATTCTGTGCCACTGATACATTTACTGTTAGTTCAAGCTGTGATAGCAGTTGAGGTATCAACTGGTTTGAGTTTTCTCAGTGGATAAGAGAACAGGGATATATGGTAAAAAAGTACTCCCTTGTAATACATAAGCTTTTTTTCTTTTCTTTTCTTTTTTTTTTAATTTTTCCACTAAAAAAAAAAAAAAAAAAAAAAAAAAAGGTAGAATGCTTGGATCTTCCTAAATGTTTGAAGAGAGAACTTAAAAATCTGTCATATGAGAAGCTACATTGCAGCATCCAGAAGACCGGGATCCATGTGAGCTAATATTTATAGACCACCTATTAGTAAACATACAGGGTGGGTTGCAGCTTCCAACTGTTTCCATTGCTAGTTTAGTCAATGCTAAATGTAAATTCTGAGTTTAGATTCTAATTCAAAGACTGATAATTCCAGAAGGATAAGGTTCTCTAATAAGTTCTGATTCATACATACCAACACAGTACAGATCTCTCAGATACCTTTTGTTATTCAATAAAAAGAAAAAAGTCTAGTTCAGAAATAGCTTCTATTAACCTTAGTACAGTTTTATGTAGGTTTAAAAATTAATAATGATCAAATTGGAAATGACTAGTGATTTTTGGTGTCTCTATTTTTGGATATTCACCTTGAGATAAAACTTTAGGGGACATGAAAATGCTGATTATCTGTTTCTGATAACCTTGTATTAAGAAATGTACCCATTGATAAGCTCAAGGTTCTCTCACTTTTTTCCAAACAGTGCTTTTGTACAGCTGTTATTAAAATGATACACTAAATTTCTGGTGCAACACATTTCCTCAATACTACTTTATTTGTCCTGTTATGTCTGTTTACTTCTGCTGGTTCTGAGCTGACAAAGATTTGTTGCTTCTGTGTTCACATTCTCCAAGTTATAATGATACTCTACTGAAACTGCTTAAGTGGACTAGATATATTAAGGTGCATTTTCTCCTGGAGGAAATCAGTTCAACATCTTTGATTTATACCAGAATAAGCCCTCAAATCAGGTTATATGACATCTACTGCTCTTATTCTACTTACGGTGTCTGTTACTTTATTTGCAGAAGCAAAGTAGATCAGTTTGACACAACTTGTCCTTGACAAATCTCTATTATCTGCTGCTCATCTCCTTATTATCTTCCAGATACTTACAAATAATATTATTATATGTCTTCTTTTTTTTTTTTTTTTTTTTTTTTTTTTTTTTTTTTTTTCCTCTGGGGATTGAATTTAAGCTGCCTGGTCCATAATACCATTCTTAGCCACTTTAAGAAGACTGGCACAATTTAACTCTTTTCCACATTTCTTCTATCATCACACCCATCTACAAAATTCTGAAAGATAAACACTAATGGTCCTCAGGCTACATAAAATATTTTTTGAAATACCCAAGGATTATATTCATAATGCCAAGCTGACTTAAAATATAGATTTAAGAACATATTTTAATCTACTTTTTCCCTATTATAAGTCAGAAATCCATACTTTTTTGCTGGGTATCATTTGTGCTCACTACCTCCTCCTGTTGGCATTTTTAGTGAAGACTAGTACAAACCCCAAACACTAAACATTAAGCTGTTCTTGACATTATTTGTTGATAGCTTTCATTCAGCTGAGAAAAGGATGGAAAATTCTCTCCCTTCCTACCACAGGCATAGAATGATATTTCTTACTTTTAATTTCACTTGGAAGTTATTTCACAGCCTGTGCTTTGACCTTTGAAATTTTGTCACTGAAAACTCACACGATTCTTTCCTGCGTATGAAGTCAGCTCACGAGTTTAACCAAGCTGACCACTTACTACGCTTCTTGTCCTTACTCCCTGTTGGGATGGTTTGCATTGTTGTAATATCATTTCTCAGAGAAACTGCCAGCTCTCTTCATGCCTTTTCCATTAGAATTGCATCCTCGGAGACTGCATTTATCACTTCTCTCTGTACAAAGAACATGTACATTGAAGCATCAGCTTCACAACCTAGCAAAAAGCTGTTCGTAACAGATAATGTAGGAGGAGTATATTGTACATAGCAGGATTGGTGATGCTTAAGGGAAGAGTAGGCCAAGGGAAAAAAAAAAAAAAAAAAAAAAAAAGGAAATTTCAGCAGGCCTCCAGTCCTATGTATACACATAGTCCACATAGCACATGTCTAGTACATATATTAAAGAACAAGGTGACAGAATTAGATTTTATGGGTTTCCGTAAAAGTGAGGGTGTGTCTGGACATGTATAGCTCTGGTGCTGAAACCATCAGATCTGGAACATGACAGAAGCCCACTCACAATGTCTGACCCATTGCAATAAAAAAAAAAAAAAATCTATTTTCAAATCTCAGTACTTCCATGAGTGCTTAGTTCTAGCACAGGTCTCCACATTCCCCACGACATTTACCTCTTCATATTCTACAACCAGATCCATAAAGTTATTGAAAAATCTTTTTTTGCTTTCAAACCTGTATTTTGTTCAGTGCCTTTATCTCACCAAATACCTACGTGCTCAGCTGTAAACAGATGTAACAGCTGTTAAATCAGGATTTTGCAGAACAAATATAATGGTCTGCGGATCTTATAAATTCCAAAAAGAAGAAGTTTCAGTTCAGTGTCTTTAAGGTTACACATGAAGAGTGTCTTAAGGCAGGGGGAGATCAGACTGACAGGTATTTTTGGGTTTGTAGAAGCTGCTTTTTCACTATCTTCCATTCAATATGTGGAACAATTGACTGCACCAAGACCCAGTGAAGCCAGGTAGACGTTTACAAGTTTCTTTTGTCATCGCAGGGCTTTCTCATGATTATACATTTCTGACTACAGTCCCACCATCACAGTATAACACCAGCAAAGGGAATTTGCTCTTTCCTGCTGTGTCCCAGACTTCTCATACCCTACCTATCAAACATCCAAGGATCGTATACACTGTCTTTACAATAGTATCATGCTGACCAGACACACTGACTTGAAGCAGCAGTTGAGAACAGACAGACTCCCCTACTGAGTAGGCTTAACATAGTGTAAAAAGAAGCTTTAAAACCCTATACGTTGGTCTGGACAGAGAGTGGTGAATTATTTATGTGATTAAAACTGTGCATTTGCAAAAAGAATATAAATTACCCAAAATGTTTAAAAGCAAAACTCATTTTTTTCAGCTCAGCAGCCTGGCAATTTGTAAATGAAAAAAAAAAAAAAAATAAATAAAAATAAAATTTCCAGCATAAAGAAACTATAAAACATACTTGAAAGCAAAAGGACAGGCTCAGCCCTTCTCTAAACAGCATCCACCATTGATTTGGGGCAAGAGGTGCTACAGAAGTACAAACTTTCCATGACAAAGCAGGTAAAACAGAGCTTATGCCCAGTGCCTCCGATGTGTTTAAGACAAAGTTATACCTCCCCTCTGCACCATCCATGGGACCATCTCTAGGACACTATGCATCTACTTGTGTCATCTTCAGGACCTATGTGGAAGCAAGCAAAACCTTCTGCTGAAGTGCATGCACTGAACAGTGCCCAAGAATATTTGGATATTAAACACTCACATTCTGCCCCTTCAAATCACCTCCAACAACATCATCATCGTCTAATCTCTGGAACATCCATAACTTTTCAGCTCCATTCCTGTCTTATTGTTTTGATGTGCCCTCCCATCCATCATGCCTTTGCACCAGATGGTTTTTCAGGACAAGTAGGATTAACTACTTCTAGGTAGTCCTGCTTTCAAGATTCCCTTTCTCATTAGCTGGGTGCCCATTATACACCCAAATGAGCCTGTTTTCCAGAGCCTGACACTGAGTTCCTTTACTGGCAATACTATTGGCATTCTCTCTCTTCTCATTGAACATGCCTCATCTGCTAACACCTCCCACTTCCACAATATGTATGGGACCAACCCATCTCACTGTCTAATTATTAAGGCCCCATTACTTTAAAATTATTACAGGTGGTCACAGATCCAGCACAGAACACTGAGGCACATATTTGCATTCTTCACACATTTCCTAGCTCAGGCTTGTTTAACACAGGGCATCCTATGCCTGCATGAATAAAATGTCCTTTTATACTGAGAATAACTGTACACTTAGCACTATGCTTTCATTACTACAACTTGATTTTCCAGTAGCTTACTAACATAATTGTAATTTATAGACCAAATGTTTCAGCTTAACAAAAAAAAAAAAAAAAAAATCTTTGTTTTTCTCTGATATAGAGTTAATTTAGACTCCTGGGTAATAAGGTAACTTCCAATATCAGCATATTCCTAGTTCATTTACTTTTGCTTTCGAGGCCTAAATTTTCCCCTGCTTACTTTTCTGAAAAGGTGAAAGTCTTAGCATAACTGCATTGTGTTCATGCCACATTCTTTCCTTAAAATTCTACTTTAACACTTTTGGACTGGAGACTCAGAAAAGACATATGTAATTAAAGCTTTGCTTTAAAAAACTTCTCAGAGTATATTGGTAGTGAGAAGTACTTCCCCTGCTGTCTGAGTGTACTGACATCTGTGCTTGGTGAAATCCAGCTAGTTTTCTCTTTACAAGTGCAAAACCAAAGGTTTCTACTTTTGTTGGAGGTGTAACAAGATAGTGAAAATAACACTGGTCACCAAATCAAATTATTTTAGAAGAGCACACAACACAATAATTTAGTGTCATAAAAAACACACTTGTACTTAACACTACTGCACTTTGTGCAGTACACATCCATTCCTTCTAGGTTTTTTAGGTTTAGCATGCTATAATGTCATAATATATATTTTTGATAAAGTAACTAACTGATCTGTGGGACAAAAGATGCACAATATGCTGAACCTACCTAGGCGACACCAAAATCTTTGATAAATACCACATGAAAAATTCCTAATGAATATGGATGGAAGGAATAGAAGAAGCCATTAAACCACTAAAAAGGGTTTTGCAACAATGATGTTACAAAGCAGGGCTTACTGAACAAAGAGTACTGGTGGAGGACTGGTCTTGCAACTTAATGAGTATTTCCATTAATGAACTTTGGCCCAAAAAGTAGGACTATGCTAATGAAATTTGTCACTAAAGCAAATCTGAGAGGCATTATCAATAGCAACGAAGATCAAGATAAACACAGTGGAAGCAATGGATGACCTTGAGGACTTAGACTACAATTTGAATGACATTCTGAAGTAGAAAAAAAAACCCAAGGGACTAAAACCAAGGATTCCTGAAATAAAATCAGTTTGAAATACAAATGGAGAGAAGGACTAGGGACTTTGCCAATTACAGCATAACTACAATGTGATGTACTTGTAAAAAGGCATAGCAGATAAAATATTCCAGTAGGTCTAGGTAAATATTAGGGCCATTATACAAGGTCTTTGCAAGCACCACAGGGGATACTGGATTGTACTTGGCTGAAGAGGAGTGGTCAGGCTGAACACGTGAACAAACAGGCTGCTAGGATGATCAGGCAGATTCCCCATTGTTTTGGAGAAAACTGTCTGGCTTAGTGGAACCATAAGTGTTCCCTACAAAAGAACAACAACAAAAACACAAACTCCAAAAGAGAAGGACCAATGTTTTGTAAAGGACAATTTTGGAACAAGTCCCATTTTGTTGAA
This sequence comes from Podiceps cristatus, assembly GCA_000699545.1. NCBI lineage: Eukaryota > Metazoa > Chordata > Aves > Podicipediformes > Podicipedidae > Podiceps > Podiceps cristatus. The sequence continues at coordinate 25,529 of JMFS01122475.1, forward strand.
TATTAAACACTTTTTAGCCTTAAGAAGGGGATTCTGGAACAAACCTCCTAAGAAACATGAGAAAGAACATAAAAAGTATCTATTGCAAAAGGGACAAGGTAAATTTACACATGTGGTCCTCTTCTGTGTATCCCTGACGTAGCAGAAAACTACATCCAGTGACAATGGTCACTGGGTCAGAAGTTGGTGATGGATGAAGAATCATGATTTGCTCTTTCTCCCAATATACTTTGGCTCAGCCTCCTTCCTAGGAAACCATTTGTCACTGAGGCATGTCTCCACAGATATAGCTTGAGAGTCCTGGAAATGAAGAGAAGTAGCTCCTAAGAAAACAACACAAGTCCCATTGCCATAAATTGGATCCTCCAGTACTAAACATTTTCATCACGACAGCCTCATGTTGTCATCTCAAACCAGAAGTTTCTCACTGATAATTTCCAAGTATGATATTATTTCCTCCTGTGCATGCATATGGACAATTACACAATAAGGAGGATCTTTCACTTAAAATCATAGTATGATAGAACAAATCAGGTTAGAAGGGACATCAAAAGTTTCCTGGTTGAGCTGCCTGCTCAAAGTAGAGGTAACTATGATGGCAGTTGCTCAGGACCTTGTCAAATTCTAGCTATCTCCAAGGACAGAGGTTACACTACCTCTCCAGATCTTTGTTCCAGTCTTTGATCATTGTCAAGATGACTTTTTTTTTTTTTTAATCTATTTCTCTTTGTCCTCTTTTTTTTGTGCACATCTGAGAAGATGTTGATTCCTTTTTCTCCATAGCTATTGGCAGAAGAGCCATAGAAACAAAAATAATATTTCTGTACTGGACTATTTCCCTTATTATAAACTGATTTTGTCTTTGAATTCACTTTTGCTAATTTTTCTAACAGTGGAGTAGGCCCAGAAATCTATTCAATTAACCATTCAATGTTATTATTTACAAGATGGAAAAAGGGAAACATTGTGCCCATTTTT
>KL285695.1:0-10610 GCA_000699545.1 Podiceps cristatus
GAAGGGAAAACTAGCTCTGTCCTGGCTGAAATGAGGCTAGGCATACCTCATACTTTCAAAACTTATGTGAATGAACAGGAAGATTTTGACTCTAAATTTAGGTAGAAAGTCACAGAAATAATAAATACAGAAATTCTCACAGGGAGGTACTGTTTGAACCCATGGCAATCACAGTTTGAGACAAAGCTTAACTCAGAGGAAAAGTTAACAGATTTCCACCAGTAATATCTTGGAATTCACTATTATCGTTAGATCTATTTATAAAGCAGGTAAGCAGTCAAAGCTGTGAAAAACATAGATTAAAATTATTTCTGCTCTGCAATACATATCAAAGCTTATGCATAGCAGATTCCTACAAGCTAAGAAAACTTTCACCCACAGGAAGCAACTCCAGAAAAAAAAAACATTGTATCACCCATGAAAATATGGCCTGCAGCCTTCAGCCTACATTGTGATTTATATTCCTATCCTCATTCTGGCTAATGATGAGTTTACATTTCACAGTGTCTGACAGCATTAAACTCAATATACCAAGACATAAACATAATAAGCCATCATTTTGACTCTAGAACAAGATCATCAATGTATATAGGCCTTGGCATTTGAATTAAAAGTATATAAGAATATGGCTTTGCTCAAGGTTCAGAAAGTGCAGAAGTGTGTATGTGTGTATGAAGATTGAAAAGTGTAGATAGAAATGTATAATAATTCAGAATGGGTAACACAAAGTGCAGAAGGAAGAGTGCCAAAAATCAACATATATTATATAAAAGAAATTAAATTATACGTGGTAAGATTGAGCTCAAAAAAGAGAATGAAGCAAAACCCCTCAGTATCCAGGCAGAAATGGAGGCATCTGAAGAATGTCTAACTACTCTGAGATTCAAAATGCAAATGGATTTATACTTCAAGGGTACTGATGAAAGGGCAAAGAACCTACATGGTAATATTGATCACCAAACCAAAAAGACTCTACAGACGAAACTTTTTTATAAACAAAAAGAATCATTTAATGCACAGGACCTGGTGACAACATTTTAGAATGTTACAGGGAGGAAGAAAAAAAAAATCAAAATTCACAGTGTACAAAAGATTTCTAGATTATAAAGATTACAGTGTTGAAAAAGTAAAGTACGTCTGCTGATCATTGGCAAGGAACTGAGAATGGGAAGGTGGAAGGAATTTCGAGAGTGCAATCACCATGTAATGAAAACATCCCCTGTTTGAAAGTTACAGGGAAAGACAACAGCAAATCAAAATCAAATTGACTTCCAGAGGTCAATTTTACAACTTCAGAGAATTCATTGTGTCACAGGAGTCCTCAGAAAAAGTTAAGGAGGATTTTGGATCACAAGCTGAATTAAGAGCATCATGTGATTCAACACTGGCAAGGTCCTCTCCAAAGTGCTTAGTCCACTTTGGTGTACCACTGTTCAGTAATCAACTGGATGGAATCCAGAGCGATGACATTGATTAGTTGTCCAGAAGCATCATCTCTTAGGGACGAGAGGAAAATACAGTGCTGTTTAGCTTGAATAAAATAATGTCAAAGGGAATATTATACCAACCTTGAGGCCTTGAGAAACAGACTGTTGAAAAACATGGGATGCTTTCAGGTTTTTGGTTTAGTATGTTTTTTTGTTGTTGCTGTTTAAAAAAGAAAAAAAAAAAAAGAAGACTACTTTTTAATGGAAAGAATAGTGAATTACAGGAAGAGTTTGACTGTAGAGAATGTAGAATTTCCTTCATTTACAGAGCAAGTTATACCAACATCTGTTGAAGATGAGCTGGTTGATCCTGATTTGGTTTTGAACTTGAACGATCACAGCAAGGAATGAGCCTTACAGGAGATCAGATATTTTATTTTTGTCTCTAGTCACAAGCCAACTAATGTAAATTCAATAAAATTTGTTCTTTCTAACCTTAGAAGTAATGTCCTGCTCTTTGCAGCTGTCACTATTATAGGCAGGCACATTTCTCATAAGTTTCTACTTGTTTAAAAGAAGCCTTCTCTATATGAATTTTATTTTAAATATCACGTGTATTCACATAGAATTGTTTATTATTTTAAATAATTTTAAATGCTTCATATTATTTATTATTGCATTTTAATGCTTTATGACTAATTTTTTGTGCTCTTTCAAGCTTTTATTTATCAGAACAGTCACTAAAGGAAATCTACCTCACACTTGAATTTATATCAGAAATTACAAAAATTTTCTTTCTATAAAAACAGATAATATGGGGGGGGGATCATTTAAAGCTGATAATGTGATTTGCATATTATTTACTAAGACCTTATGGAAAATGTGACATTAGTAGATTATATGAGGTTTTAATGTAAAACACTTAGCAAGACTAGATGGAGATTGCAAACAATTTAACAAGGTCAATCGGGTTTCAGTAATGTCTAGAAGGTGCCAATATAGCAATACACTACTGCTGTTCTATGTGCAACACTGACAGAAGTGTCAGAATCCTGGCAGAGATTTATACTAGAATAGTTCTTACTAACATGCATTAGATACCATCCTCTTTAGCTTTGTTTATATTCTTTAAGGAGTTTTTTAGCTATAATTAAGTGTTTAGTATGAAAAAACAGGTGGGTAGCATGACCAAAAAAAAAAAAAAAAAAAGGAACAGTATATGCAGTTGCTCCTAGCTCTCCATTTTTATCTCTAACTAACCACTTGGGAAATCTGTCAATTATAAAACTCTCATTTTGACTTTTGTATAAAAGTGTCTCTGTTCAAGCTAAGTATATAACTTCTTTATTCTCTTTTACACAGTAAAAAAAAAAAAAAAAACAAAACCAAAACCAAAACCACACCAAAAAAAAACCCAATAGCAAATCATTTTATTCGTTTCTTAAGATTTTCTTTTTCATGAACTAGAGGAACACTGAAGTCGCTCTGCAACCCTGAACAAGTCATAACACAATAGGGCATTATGAGCGAGGTGGAGTATCATTCTGCTATAGAAAGAAGGGCATGTGCCCCCTACCAGGGTCTTGCAAGTAGTGTTTGTACAGCCCTAGAACCAGCACCTACTTTCTTGGCTTTCCCTGTTGCCTTTCAGCAGGTGATCTCAGACAGGCAAGATACTTACCAGCTCTACTGTCTGCACTGCTTCATGTACGCTTAACACTTTCACTCTGCTTGTTCCAGGGAAGTCCGTCAGAGTTCTCACCTCTTCCACAAGGCTGTTGACCATTTCTGTCAACCAGTGACTGGTCAACAGCCTTACTTCTTTACCCCATGAATACTTTTTTTTTGTCGAGAGACCTGTTACTAAGATCAGCACAAGTCTTTCAGATAGAGTAGAACTTCATTATGTACTACTACTCCTATTCAAAATTCTTCCATCTACCAGCCAAAACAGTTTTTCCCAGCAGACACTTTTCCAGGGGGAAGTCTCCTTTTTTCTGAGATCTGATCACCAGACAAGAATCTCAAGGTAAGTCTAAACAATATATTGTATGCAGATGCAAACAAGTTTCCCTCTTACTTGAAATCTAAGTAAGCACAATACAGCATGAATGGTCTTGAAGCTGCTGATTGCATTGATGTAGACCTTAGTCTGGCCAAATCGGCCCTGACTCTCAGCAGAGTTTATTAGATACTATTCATCTCTGTGATACCGTGTTTATGCCTGGTCAGATATTCCTGGCTTAGAAACATAACCTCCATAGACCTGCTGAGCATCATCCTTGGGGAATCTCTCCCAGTTTCTTTAAGGAATTAATTTCTTTCTTTCTTTTTACGTCTTTCTTAGGGTTTAATTCCTAAATTTGTGTGTCACCTGGTTATTTAGTTCCAAATAAACTGAACACAACAGGGACAGTCATAGGACTGATCTAAGGCCCCCTGACAGCCTAAATGTATGAATATAATAATAACTTCTCTAAATATATGAATATCACCAGGCTAAGACAACTTTCTAAGACTAAAACTAATACATTTTTTTTTTAAAGTTGTGTTAAGGAGTTCCAATATAGAAATGGGTGACTTTCCAGTTGTAAAACTTTCTCTAAATATATGAATATCACCAGGCAAAGACAACTTTCTAAGAATAAAACTAATACAATTTTTTTTTTAAAGTGTGTTAAGGAGTTCCACTATAGAAATGGGTGACTTTCCAGTTGTAAAACGTGTGAACAAATTGCATTTCTCTTGTATTTAATTGTTTGAATTTCAGCAAATAATTTGTGGTAGTGATTTGATCATGATTACTTTTGTTATGACTTGTTAGGATTTGAAATCCAAGCTTTTTTGACATACATCAGAAGTATATTTGCTTCATTATTCGATAATCTTAATCCTTGGAGTTTAATTGCCTGCGCAAAAGTTGTAGTTAAAATGCCAAGAGGTATTTTGCCATACTCATTTTAAAAACATTATGATAGCAAACATACTTGCCAGTAAACTAATTCTATAGGAAATTTACTGAAAACAAATATAAAACAGATGATGCTTCTCCATCTTTGTCAGCCCTCATCAACTGGAACTAGTAGCCTGGAGCTTGAAATCAGTGTAAGATTTACCTTTTAATTGTATAGGACCAAGAATGATCCCTGAATGAATAAACTAAATTGATGCTTAAGTTCACCAGTTTTTTAAAAGCAGCTACAAATTATATAAATTATTAAACTATACATTTTTCTCACCCATGCTTTGTCATTTTAGTTGCCTCATTGGTTCTAGCACATTTTCATTTTTCAGAGCTTCATTGCCCATCTTTTGGGTTTGAATTTGCATGGCTAATAGATAAGCATTCTGTCAGTAATCCTACAAAGCCTTTAAATATGTGCTTGAATTTTAGTCCTGTGAGCTGTACCACTAAAGCTAAAGCATATAATGAGGAACTTTGCAAGACTGTAGTAACAAATAGTTCTTAGGATCTTGGACTATGGCTGTGATTTTATTGAGTTGCTTGGTTTTCCTTCTGCACTAATTAGCATCACCATTTATTAATTTATAAATAATTTAGGAAAGATCTCTTTCCTTTAAACTCCTTGGGGAAAATTTATCTTTTCACTTTCCTTCTCTGCTTTTCTATTAATCTACATTCACTAGCATATACTTAACACCTGACACATTTCTAAAAGTTATTCTCATTAGTTTCATTGACTTTCATTTATAATTTTTATTATTTTTCCCCAAAGTGTTAAATCTTTATTCTTTTTTTACATTATTATTACATACTGTACAATTGTGCATAACAGTGTGCAGTTAATAATTTTTTTTTTTTTTTTTTGAGTGATCTCCTGTCAGGTCTTATGAACTATTTGTGTTTTACTTGAACTGAGGTACAGATTTTTGGGATATTCCATTCCAAAGCTAGGAGATCAGTGCTAATCTAGGAATGCAGACTTTTTTGGTTCTGGTTTGAATAAATGCTGCTACTATCAAGTATATTGGTCCAAACTGTATGCTTTGATAAGGTGGGCATTCCTAGGTATGATACTGAGCAAAGTTAGTGCCAAACTACAGTATTTTGAATAAAAGGGCAACACTACAAAACACTGTTGTTTCACAGGTTTAATTCACAAAATGGTATTAGAACTGTATGAATGGAAGAACACGCAACAAATGTGGCTGGATTTGGTCATATCTTGGCAAACTAAAGCATTCATGGTTAATCACGTTGACATTCTGAAATAACATTACACATCTACCCTTTCATCTTTCTGGAGAGAAAATGAAAATAATTTGGTTTTGGACATAAAAGAGGGACCATTTTCTTGTAATTTATTCCCTTCTGTGTACAGTTCCTTGCTGCATAATATATTTCCTATACTTCTGTTTTAGAAGTTAGTTACTTTTGGCATGTATTTTTGATTTCACTTTTAAGTAAGAATCTATGCAGTGACAGGAAGATGAGAAAGCTGCATGAATAAGCACACTTCACTACAATGAGAAGGGATAGGATGAATGAGCTTAGCAAGGTAAAACAACTAAAGACCTCACCTTTCAGAAACCATCATATCATAGTTGGTAGCCCAAATTGTCAATGTTTCCTGATGGTATATAATACATCCATAGATAAACTAAAGTGAATATACATACCATAAATTTTACAATTGTAATATATAAAGAACATTTGTATTGATTCTGTCAACAGTAATGAGTATGGTGGGATATGTTTATCTAGTTGTTCCTACTTAGAAAGCATTAGAATTCAGTTTGATGGTAACTGTTCTTTAGCAAATATTCTCGGTTTTCATTGAAGGAATTAGCATGTTTATAAAACATTTGAAACATATTTTGTGAGCATGCTAGAAAAATACTGCTAGAGCATAGATCTAAGCATGCGTGTGCACACACATGAGCCTTTCACTTCTTCCAGGCAGCCTTGTTCCTTTATAAATGCCAAAACATCATTTAGCTCGAGACTTTGCCCTTAAGTCATCATCATTCTAAACCAATCTGGTACAAAAGCATGAGAGAAGTGACAGCAAGTACTGTAGGTTATACCACTTACAGTGTAACTAGGAATAGTGCTTATTCATATCCTTTTTCTGCATCACTTTCTGCAAAGCACATATGTTGTGGTGGTCAAAGGTCTAAATACAGCAGCATGTAATGCTTTCAAAGCACCTCGATATCACTCTAAGACGCGAGCTGTATCCGAGATCAACAAATCAAATTACCGGTGGTAGCTGAATGCTAGGTTCACTTGAAAAATTCCTTTCCTGATTTATGGTCAAAAGCATGAGGTTGGGTTTGTAGTTACATCTGGTGGTCTTTTCTCATTAAACATCAAAGGGAAATACCTTTTTAAAAAATATTGATTTTCATATCAAGCAAACCAACTGTATTTTTTTTTTACTATTTATATCTTAGCAGCATTACCAAATGATCGACTACTATTTTTTTTTTTTTTTAATTTGTTTCTACACTCTCAATGCAGAGCACAGAAAATGCAATATATAAAGCATACTGTGCTGAAATAGTATTTATCCACAAGTTTGTTTCATGTTTTATCTGTCAGGACTGTTTTCAGGCTTTTTATAGTTGGGATTTTTTTTCTTCTCACTGTCATTCTTGGCCGTGCCTCCCTGATTTATATTCAGATTTAGGATGAAAGCAAAAGACCAATTAGAGTTTCTGAATTTAAGGTTTTAATGAAAATATGCTTTTTTTTGTTCTTTATGACAGCAAAACTAACAGTAACTCAAAAGAATTTCATTTTGGCAAAGCATTAATGTAAAAAATTAGTAAAAGGAACTTTTAATACAAAACAAGGAAAGGAGCTGAGGGAGTATCCTATTGAAAAAAACAGAATTCATTACTTACAGTGGTAAGATATCTGGAGGCTGAAGGGAAACTAAAGGATGAGGATCTGAATCTAAAATAAACTCCTTTAGGAATATAAGAATGGAAGTCTTTCCAACTAAATTTCTCTTCACTGAAAGCTGAAAGGCTGTATCAGTAAGGATCATGATAGTTTGTTAATTGGATAATATAGAGAAATAGCTCTTAGAGTTGATCTGAAGAAAAGGCAAAATAAGAAACGTTTTCTTCTTTGTCTCTTAACCTCTCTCTGAGCCTAGTAAGTCCTTTTGTTGATGGCTGGACATAGGAAATATATTCTTTCTGTAATTTTAACTTAAAATTGATAAAGCAAAAGAATTTATTTCAAGTGGGTTGTCAAATTGTGCGACATTCTGTTCCCTAGACATTACAGTCATGGTGCCTTGTGTTCACTATTATGTTCTGAAAGTGCCTGAATATAATGCAGTTTAATGTTTAAGAGGACATGAACAACAGATTTCTCTGACAGCTGACCACACTGAATTTTGATGCAGAAGCCTTCTTCACTAATTTTAGCCAGACATGCTTTGGTATGTAGGAAGGCAATGAAATGTGCTTAAGCCTTAAAAGTCTTATGGTGAATTTATGATACGTGTATTGCAGCAGTGACAAGAGTGTGATTTTTGAGTCTCTCCTGACTCACAAACTGTAAAAGAGGAACGACTAGACTAGGGTTATGCCACAAGACTCACAACAGAGCTGGACGGTTACAAGGCTTGCCAGGTAATCTGAATTGTGGTTGTAATCTGAGTCCTGATACTGCTCCTTGGTGACTTAGAAGGGAGTATTGAGACCATCACTGATGAATTACTCTGTGACCAGCTCAGTCCCATCTTGAAAATGGAGTGGTAGATCTAGCAGTAAATTACTGCCATAAACCCTCATCCCACAGCCTTTGCAAGGACACGTGGCAACTCTCTTGTGGTTTGTGACTGCAAAAATGTCTCAGTCTTTGGCAAAAGATGTGTAATTCGACCAACTTCAGCATATTGCAATATGCTTTAGTATCTTGTCCTTTCCTCCAGAACACATACTGGTTTTCCTGTGATTGATACAGATCACACATAGGCACGCATTTGCTAACATGACCATTGGGGGTTTACAGTCATTGCAGTTAACTGATTTGAAATACACTTGCTTCTATTTTGTTGCTAAATTAAAAGGCTTACTTCACTGCTATGCTACTTGAAGGTGAGAATATTAAGTGATAAAATTACTGTTGCACATTCACCCTCTCTCTCACAGCTGCAGAATTTCCATTTAAAACTGCAGTAAAGAATTACCTAAGTTATTTGCCCTTTTGCATTGCAGTAATGCCAGGTTTGAATGTGCTCTATTCATCGGTGTAATTTACTTCTAGAGAAAAAACCAGAACATTAATAAAGAGCAGGAATAAAAGACAGTCGTAATAGGTGATAATCAAGACAACTAGTGGTAATATCAAATAGAAACTTTTTAACAACCTTGTGAGGAACTGATATTACAGCTTCATTTTATTTCTCATATCTTAAAAAAAAATACGACTTTCAATAACTGGAGATACTAACATTTTTGTTTCATTTTGGTCTAATAGGCACCAAAATGCGTTATATTAACATATCTCCATTTCATCATTGTAGAAATACATATGAGGATTCTTCTCACATTTTCTTTTTTTCATGAATTCAAAAATATTTGAAGGCATTTTTACAGTGACTTTTTAAATACATACTATAAACTTGCATATGATCTTTTAATATATGTATTAGTGCCCTCTATAGGATGCACAAAAGCACTTATGTAAATATTTGATTATAATTTATCAATGGCATGCAAATTCCTATACAGTAAAAATGTTATAGCAGAGCTATTTCAAAAATCTGGATAATAGTCTTGCTGCTTTGTGGCTTTCTTTTGCATAAATAAAACAATTTAGTAAATCGTAAGAATGTAGCAGTAATTATCACATAATAATAACAATTTTTCAGTATGCTGCAGTAATGGCAAAGTAGAGAACAGAAGTAAGTGCACATTTACATATGGCATAAAGAACTAGCCACTGAAACCTATATAAGGCACCCTATGAATCATTTTTAATGATAAGGGTGACTTAAATGACTTCTGATAGAGTTAAAGTGAGATTTCCAAACAAGCTTTCCCAATGTAGACAAAATTCCGATGTGTCAACTGCTGAGCAGATACTGAAGGGAAAAACTTCAAAGTGCTTAGGTTGAGTGCATTGCTCTAGTCTTAGCTCAGAATCAGTAGTTAACTAACATCTAGCGATGCCAATTTCTCTTTTTTGGCTATAGATAAAATATAAAAAATCTGTACTCCTAACTTAGGCAACTAATGAGATGTCTAGATTTAACAGAGAAACTCCTGATAAATTCCTCTGAGCTTTTGACTTTTCAGAATCAAACCATTTATTTATGGAATATCTTAACAGGAGGGCAAACGCCCTTTTCACCAAAGGCTAATTATTAATTCTTTTGTTTTAGAGCTTTGTGAAGCAAATTGATAGACATTCCTGGCTAGGTTGTATGGGTAGGCAGCAGTACATTATAGAATTTTCAGAAAGCTTCGAAATGGGAGATTGTGCTTGATTGTTATTGAAACTAGGTGAGGAAAAATTTTCTCATTCTCACATTTTCCCCCGTCAGAATCTGACATTTTCCCATAGTATTCTGCACAAATACAGGACATTTTGCTTTTAGTAAAAATCAAGATAAAATTATAAGGTCATTTAATTAGCATTAAAGTTAAAGCCTTCTTTTTGTATTTGGGATATCCAAGTTCATGTCCTTTTCTTTTACATCCCAGGTGAGTCCCCTGGTTATGAAGCTATTGACTGATGTTTGATAGTCTGCCCATTCATCGAGTCATTCATTTTTCATCAAGGAAACAGCAATGCTGGTTTGTAACTGATGAACTATTCATTAGAGCATAAGCCCGAATGTTTCAAATCCTATGGTTATCTTCTAACCCAAAGTGAAAATACAGCCTTTTTGATGTATTAAATACAAAAATAATCCCATTAAAATTCAGTTTTTTGAATGTAGACAGGGACAATTTTTGCTCTGTGTTCCACTATTGTAAACCCAGAATCATTTGAACTGTTAGAAAAATGCAAATCCACGCTATCATAGGTATCTAGGAAAAGAAACTGATTTTTGTTTTTTTAGGAATTCTTTACTGTGAAATCTAAATGTAAACTTTAAATCTACTCATCTAGCTGCTGTAACTTTTCAAGGAGACTGCATCAATTCAAGCAGAAGAGGTTGTAGTTAATCATTTTTGTTTTCATGTGTATCA
>KL285695.1:12840-26270 GCA_000699545.1 Podiceps cristatus
TTGTAGCAAAAGGGTCACTTTCATTTTCTCTGTGTCAAAAAAAATACGTTTTAAAGGTCTGGTGTTTATAAATTTGCTCCACATAAAGATGTTTCTTTATAAATACACCACTGGACTTTTTGCCTTTTTGCCTGACTCTTGCTACTTACTGCGTTTTCTACAACAATCTCTATAGGAACTGCTAGTCTTTGACCAGTAGTTTGCCTTCACAGATGTTTCTTTCTTAGCAAAGTCTTTACTTAACTCATTCTCTTCCACTGGAAGTTGGAGGTGAGAGTAATTTTATTCACTTACAGTTTTGATTTTACATCCTTTGCACATACTCTGTGCCCTTGCTATTTTATTTCCTCTGAAAGGTTCACTTTTTATAGCTATCCATTCTAACTCATGTTCCTTTGAATTCCGTTCCCGAACTACTTCCTTTTGAGCTGTACTTGAAAGGGCTTGAAGGTTCAAGTCTTTACTTTTTATTTTTTTTTTTTTTTTTTTTTTAATTCATCTCTGTCTAGAATTTTACTCATCGCAAAGTAGATCCTGGGTGCAATTCTGTAAACCAGGGAATACGATTGATAGAATATTGTCTTATTTCTGTAAAAAAATATACATTTTAACATTGTAAATTATTAAATACCTTAAGTATATTTATTTCATTAAAAACCCATGCCCTTCACATTTAATCCTAATTTATATTATTATATTAATTATTCATAGAAAGGCATGTTTGCAGCACCATGTCCTAAGCATTACAGAACTACGTGATCTAACTTCCCATCAAAGTACTACAGATTTATGTATAGGAAATTAAAAAATAAAGAATAGTTTCCTGTAGTTTTTCTTCTGTTCTGTATTTTTAAGTAATGCTGATCCATGTCTTTTATTTGCTATACAATCCCTTTCCATTTTTCTTGATCCTGCTGTTTAACTGCTGGAAACACAGCAATAAATTCTAGCTGGAAGATCCTTTTCAACTTTCTTAACTAAAACCAAGGTAATTGTAAATGTCTGCTTTTCTTCTAGGATAAAATAAAAGGGATGGGAAATATTATAAACTTGTTGATAACGTATTTTTTTAAGGATAAAGCATTTACTACAAGAACTGTTATACTTACCATCTATGGGATTATATCTTCAAAAAGAAAAGGGAACACGTTTGGCTTGGTTTGAGTTTTAATTATATTTTAGTTAATCATATAAGTTTATCCTTAACTCTACCGACCTGGATTTTAAGTCTGCCTGGAAAACTTTGTCTTTCTTTCCAAATTTCTATTTTCTTAGAAGAGAAAGGCTTTCTCATTTTTTACACAAATGCTACTGAAAGTGAGGAAGTACTAATGCTGGCCTAGAACTGGCTGTCATCTATCTTTTGTTATCAGTCTTTGCCTGATATTATCTTTGGCACTTCTGATTGATTTAGTGTCTGACCCATACTACAGTGATGTTTTATACATCTTTGCATTAATTTTGCTCTTTCAAGCATTACAGCTGTGCTCTTCTCATAAAACAAGACTGACAATTCTGCATCCTTCTCAGTTACTTACATTTTCATATCCTATCGCCACCTTTAAAAATACAAAGAGCCCTTGGCCTTGAAAGTGTTTAATTTTGCTGATGACAAAGGTGAACAGGATCTGGAAGCATACTCTTTGATGCCTGGTATTCAGCTCTGGTAGAATTTCTGGCATGCTGTTACAGATGCAGGTGAGATTTCAGTTTTGAGTGACAGAAAGCCTGGTTATACAGACATGCTATTCCTGTCCCTTAAAGGCAGCAGAATTGCAAGGCAATGTCAGGTTTCAAAAGCAGATTCTGCACAGCACCTCTGTGAATACTTTTAGGCAAAAAGATATGCTGCTTTCTGCCTCCTGTGGTTCTCACTCATTGATGTTTGATTATAGAAAGTGGATTTGGTTGTTTTCTTGTAAGATCTTTAAAGAAGCAGTTGTAATTAAATTGTTTTCAATATGCTTTGACAAGATATTTGTAAAGCTTATAGATTTCTAGGGATAAAAACCTAAGACTTGACTTCATTACACTCAGAGATCCCCTCTTCCTCTCTTGGATACTCCATACCAGTAGAGTACTTTACAATGAAGGGGTTTTCTTTCCTTCTGTCTTTCTGTCTTTCTTTCTGTCTTTCTGTCTGTCTTTCTCTCTCTTTCTTTTAAATGAAAATGGAGTTTAGAATATGACTAACAATTATGATTTTCTGACAGTAATTCAGTTTAACATTTCCTTAGAATTTTTTGGCTTCTTGCTCAGGACATTTTCTCTTTAACACTGTGAAATGGTATTATCAATTAAACATTCTGTAGCTTCATTCTGCATTCAAATCCTGGTAAGTTCTGTTTACTAAAATTTATTGAGTAACTGCAAGAATATCTAAGTTACTGTCTCAATAAACAGCAAAAATTTCTAAAAATGTGTGTGAAGTATTTCAATAAAATATTTAAATAATTGAAAATATTTTATTGTATTTAAAATACTGCAACAATAACAGTGATGCTTCTGTTGTGTTGAGCACTTCTTACACAGCCACTGCAAGATATTGTTGGTATATTTTTAAGATTACTCGGAATTCAGGACTCAACACAAGAAAATTTCTGTTGTTGAAATACAGCAGTTAATCCCAGAATATTTTGTAATCAGCTATGGTTATCCCAAACAGTTTCCTTGATTTTAGTTCTAGTGACAGAAGGTAAATGTGTTACATGTTTTACATGTTGTTGGATTTTTTTTTAATCTCTTCTTTCATCATTACTGTCAGTTCTTTGTTGGAAAGTCTTTCACACAATAAATAGTTCTAGGCTGTTTTCATTACACTGTACCCAGTACACAGAGAAAGAAAAGTTTTACTTTCAGAGAAGGAAAGTAAAAGCTTACAGGCACATGGATATTGTTTGTTTTTTTTTTTAAAAAAAAAAAAAAAAAAAAAAAAGAAAAAAAAAGCTAGAGTAAGTTTACACATGGAAGACAAAACTTATGGCACTGGACGACACTGGACGAATCAGTAAACAAAAATAGACATGAAGATAAGGTTCAGGAACCAAGAAAAAGACAAACTTTTGAATGCCTAACAACATAGGCTATTCCTATCTATTAAACGTAAATTGAGTGGTATAAATGACAGTTATGTGTTCAGTCCTTGTGTCTGAGAGTTAAGAGAAATACTGATTTTATAGTGCTGTTCAATACATGTCACTTTCTTGAGTTTTCTATTATTTTAACAAAGAACTTGCTGTAATCAGATCTTTATTATTTTTTTGGCCTTTTTTCATTCTCCTTAAAAAATAATTGCATTTTAAAAATGGATTGTGTAAATTTTTTTTTCAAATAATTTCAGTAAGCATTTATCAGAATCCTATTTTTTTCATTGAAAAGTTTTTCAATGAAAAATCTTAGTCATGTAGTTCAAAATGTAGAATTATCATGTGCAAGTTGGACCTAGTCATAGAAATTAAAATTCAATACATACTCTATTCAGTTTTAGGAAATAGTTGCCTATTTTCTTTGCCTTGATTTTGAGTGACCAGTAGGAGATACATGGGCATCCACTACTGACACTAAAACCAAAAGGACATTCCAAATAAGTCTAATTTATTTGAGAACAATGGTTTTTCAATGAGAAAGGTCTGATGGAAGGAAACTCTTATCTGTAAAATCATATATCTCCAAAGTGTTGAAATGAGCATTCGGGCAAGTCAGTGCTGAAAAGTTTAGATGTAGAAATGTCTTCAGATTTGGATGTGAAATTCATCTACTAATATGCAGAAGTCTAAAATTTCACATGATGTCAGTCTAGATTTTTATATAGAAATGTAAAAATAAATATGAAGAAACACTGATAATCATTAATAAAGGATTCAGTCAGATATTTTATCCTAGAAATGTCAATTTGTGGTCATACATTTCAATGTGTTTTTATTTTCCAAAGTAATTGTACTTTATTTTATTTATGTATTTTAGGCACGGAAGGGGCAGTGTTTGGGCACTCTGTGGAGACACCCCATATCAGAGCAGAACCTTCCCAAGACCTCAAGTAGGTGGTGTTCAAAAACTTGTTTTAAAATCAAGTATTCTCAGAAATAATTACTTCTTGATTAAAAGCAAATATCTGTATAGTAATATATACTGCCTACTTTTTGACTTATACATACCCAAAACACTGGTAGCCTTAAATTTTTTCTAACTGGTCAAAAAAACCCCACAAACCTCTATCGTACAAAGTGTAAAATACATTGCTTTTTTATCAATGACTTGCCTCCTGTAGTAGAATCCTCGAGAAGTGTACTTTCCCCAGAGACTGGAATAGTCAGGCATTTTTAAGGTCAATTGAGTACAGTACTGTTTAATAGCATCAGACACAGATTCTGATTTTTTTATGAGCCATTATAGAATATGTAAGTCAAGTTACACTAAATAGTCTCAGATTTTTTCTTAAAGTGGTGTTTCTGGGTTATTGGGTTTTTTGAATACTACACACACACACACACTTCACAAATTCATTACCAAGCGAAGCAACATTTGTAAATGTAAAAAAAATCTGAAGTTTTCTGTAGGTATTCACAAAAGTGGAAAAATAAGTAAATAGTAATACATCAAGTCTAAAACTTACTAAAGCATCTATAGAACAAGAAAGATAAAATTTAGAAAAGTTTATAGTGAAAACTTTTTCTTGAAATGCATGTATGTCCACCACTAAATTCTGGTCTGTAATTTATATGGATGACTAATGAGAATATATGACAATCACAGAAAACCAAATGGCCTTCCTTGTGTTTCTCTCAGCAGAACTGATGAGAAACAGCATAGACTTTG
Organism: Podiceps cristatus; assembly: GCA_000699545.1. Taxonomy (NCBI): domain Eukaryota; kingdom Metazoa; phylum Chordata; class Aves; order Podicipediformes; family Podicipedidae; genus Podiceps; species Podiceps cristatus. The sequence goes on from KL285695.1 coordinate 17,656, forward strand.
TTTCGATTCTGCTATGATTCCTAAACATTATATATCTAGCCTTTTACCCATCCAGCAGTGTTTACAATGAATCGCTACAGAAAAGCAGTGTTAAATGCCCTTCCCTATATTTGCAAAGGCATTTAGAATCCTTGGCCAGTAAGGATGTTGCAGAAATCACATGCAGGAAGCTGCCCATGTGGAGAAGTTTGACAATTGTATGTAGGGTCTAAGAAGTAAATGTTTGTGTTTGTTGATTATTTACACTAAACATTTTAAGGTAATGTGATGGTTTGGGGTCTTCCAGAGGATCCTACTCGTAGAATTTTTATCTTAAAAATCCCTATCCCCTACCAAGACTTCTGTCAGTCCTTTGTTCAGAAGAGCTTCAAAGGTGTTTATTAGTGGTGACCACCAAAGTTGTATGGTCTCTAATCAAAGGGAAATCAGCAGAAATCAAAGTGGAAACATGAGTTTTTCTTTTTTCAGGAGCCCAAATATTTGAGTAAGAGGGTCGAACTTGTCCCACTCAAAAGAATGTGGAGACGCTACTTTGTCCACTTCTTTCTAATAATTAAATAATAATAACAGAGCTCAAACCTATGGTAAAACAGATAATTCTGTGTCTTCAGTATTAAACAGGGTTAAAAATCACATCATGTTGCCTCCTGTCTTTTGGCTTTTTTCATGGCCGTGATGCCTATTGTTGCTTAATGTTTTCCAACTCCACCGTTCCTTCAGCTCATTTTTTTTCAAGGTGGACTTAATTAGAGAGAATTCCACTGTCTTTTCCATTCAGCTTTCTGCCCTGTCATTAATAATGAACTTAAACCAAACGTTTTATTAAAAAAATTATGATATGGAAACCCTTGCTGTCTGGGCAAGCATCATGAGCTTATGTATATGTGATTTTATTGTAAATATATTCAGTCTATATTGTGTTCTTTGAGTTTTTATACATAAGTGCTTCTATATATTAGTTAGGATTCAGTGATAATCCTTTTTCTTGTGTCATTTTAATCTTTTAAAAATTATGCCAACTATTATTATGACAGATTTCTGGTTTTCGGTATGAATCTTTCTAGAAGGTAACCTGCAGAACTTTTTAAACTTGAGGTTTGAAAACACTATAGATAATTGTGCATTTGTATGATATTTTCTGACAGCAAAATCCAGTTAGACACTCATATATATCCCTTTGAAAATTCCAGTTACCACCATATGCCTTTTAATCTTATTTCAAACAATTTGGAAAAAAAAAAAAAAAAAAAAAAAGTTATGAGGGCTTTTTGTTTGGTTAGTTGTTTTGTTTATTTGTTTTAAGTTCAAGGCCTGCATTCATGTTCCCAAAAAGTAAAATGCCTTTGTTTTTCTGATTTAAAAAATGTTCTTAGAAGATAGTGGTTTACCATTGAGGTGAGTGATTGCTAAATACACCCAAATAGGTTGCCAACCCTAATATGACATTTCTCCATGACCTCATAAGCTACCTCTTTCACAGAAACAAAATACCAGAACCCATTTTCTAGCCTCAGGCCCAACTGATACAACTACACTGGTACTGTAAAATCATCTTATCTTCTATAACAGAATAGTTGCACCCTAAATGCTGAGTAGGAATGGTCTTCGACTCATGCTACCTTTCAAATAATGCCTGCAAATTTTTGGGGAGAGTTGTAACTGACTCCTAATTGACTCTCAAATATGCCAGCAACTGTTTAGCTGCCTAGATGATTGAGTTCTAGTGCTGTGGCCTGGGTTTTAGCACTTTTTGATGTTTGGTGTAAACAGCCAAAATGTCCATAAGACCATACTGGCAGTCCTAAAATGGTGTAGAGTTTTACCAAATGCCACATTCCTGTGCCTTGGGACTTTTGAAATTAACGGTAACATGGGAGAGTTTGCTGAGTTGATATAAAAGTTCATTTTTTCCATGGTTACTGGTGATTGCAGTTTGATAGCTAGTTGCAGTGCATAAATGCAAATATATTAGGCTATGAGAATACTTGTAAACAGGGCTGAAAGATAAAAGAATTTACATTAGCTTGTTAATAAAAATATAAATGATCCCTTATTTTTCATGTTGAAATATGTATTTGTGGTCAAGTAATAAACCTCAAACATCAAGATTTTAGCCCCCCTCCCCCAAAAAAGTGCTGGAAAACAATTAATAATCTTGTATAAGTAAACCAATTCACTACTGAATTTTAAAAGTGGAATTCTGACCACCTTGATTACTAGGAATGAAACTGAACTATAAAATTTGGAATAAGATTTTGATACCCACAAGGCTCATACTGTTTGCCCCAAAAGTCCTGGAATTTTAGCTCAATCTAGTCTGGGCAGAGAGCCAAAAAGTCAGATTTTAATTACCTTGACTTATCTAAACTTTGCCTCAGCCACTCTTTGTTCTGTAGTGAGATTTTGAGGTCTTCGGGCAGAGAAACATCTGTAATATTTGCTATTAAAAATGTGTTGTGTAAAAATAAAATTCAGTTGAGATTTAAACAAATTCCCTTCTATGTGCCCAACCACTTTGCTCACATTTTTCGCCTGTCTTACATTATCAAATAATGGATAGCGAGGTTTTGCTTGCAGAAAATGATTTTCTGCAATACTTTGTGAAAGCCGGTAAGCCTTTTTGTGTCAAATCCCAAAAACTAATTAAATCTGACTTTCATTAGCTAGGATAAGGAGCATAAAAGAATCATGCCTTAGAATCAGGAAAATGAATTGTATCTTAATAATTTAATTTTCATATTTCTCTTGCTACTTTTTCTCACAGGAACACAGTTAGGAAAACTAAACTGTCAATATAATAGGTCTCCAAATATTGGTTTTAGACTAATAATGCATTAAAACATGGTGCACTAATAGGTTATATCTATGCACAAAAGAGTCAGGCATTAGTTAAATGCAGATAGCTTTGCCCTCAATAACCTCCTTAATAAGGGGGTAAATTACTTTGTTGTTGTTCTCTGGGGATAACTGCAAGATCAAATTTAATTGTGTTTTTTCTCTTCTGTGTCAAACCTCACATACCATTGAGTATCAGCTAATCCTGCAAGCTAATGCTTGGCATAATGAGATGAAAGTTGGTCAAGCAGCAAGGAACCACCCAAGATAGTAGGATTCTACATTACCTCTGATAAGAATTAAAAATACAGAGATCTTGTGCAAAGGGTCTATTTCACTCAGAGTTTCCGGACGGTTTGTAAGAGCCATCTTTTGTGGAATTTAAGGGGTGTTTTACTGATAGGGCAAAGTTCTACAGAAACCTGGAGCCAGAGAAGGCACCAGAAAAGAATTTTGCCATTAAATTGTTAGTTGTGTGAGCAGGCTGAGAGTAACAAAAGCACTGGGACTCTGTTCATCTATTTTACCCAGAAATCAAATAACAAACTAAACCTCAATAAAAGGGAGAAGATGTAGTAGAGTAAAAAAAACACAGCTTCTTCATATGCTGTTTTAATGGTACCAGGTTCTAGCTGCTTTCTCAGTATTTGTTTTTAATAAAATGGAAATACTTACTGTTTTTGATTTCAGAATTTGTTTGGTGTTTAAATAATTATTTCAGTGTTTGGGCATGCGTATTGAAAGAAACTTGATGCTTAGTCTTTTCCCTAGCTGTTGAAAGTATGATTTTTTTTTCGTTCATTGACTCTGTGAACAGACATTGAAATAAATAGAGAAGAAAACCAGTAATCAAAGATCATAATTACTATGCAGATAGACCACAGTAGGAGCAAAAGGCAACTAGATACGGCTCTTAAACTGAAGGAATAATTTGCTTTAGTGCTCAGTGACAATTATTGTATTTGACACTGCAGAAGGGAAAAGGCTCTAGTAGGAACTAAGACGTGAAGGAATGAAGTATCGCTATCACAACAGATAGCAACATTCAGTGAGTTTCATGTGGTCAATTTAGGGTGCTAGATGGTCTCTATCCCTGATCTGTGTCTGAACTAAAAGTGAAAATAAGGTCAAATAGCCAAAATTTATAATAAAGCTTTCCAACTGGAAACCAGACACAGTGGGACTGATGGACTGGATAGGGTATCACTTCTAATGAAATGGATGGAAAAATGGGTAAAAAAATCATCTAGTATGTTAGACATTTTAGTCTGAACTCACTAGTATGCAATGCTTCATAATATTATTTTGAAAGATTTATTAAAGAAAAGAATTATTAACAGCATGTAGATAAATAAAAATTGGGATGAAATAGAAAGTGGGTAGATTATGCCAATCCAAAGAAATATTTTTCACTTGATGAGGTACTTAATCTTCTAGAAAATGGAAAATAGGTAGATCTCCCATCTGGAATTTAAGTTCAGAATTTGATATAGAGCTGTAGCTAATGAGGAATGAAAAGGCAAGACAGAGAAGAGTGTATTTAAAGAAACTTTAAGTAGTATATAATAGACATGTATTGTTCAAATCCCTCCTTCAGCCTGGAGGGAGATTGCAAGGACAGTTTCTTCAGGACTGATCTTATTTCCAGTTTTAATAACTCTCTTTGTGCTAAAAGGAGATAGACAGGTTTGGAAGCACTGGCAATCAGAAGACCTTGAGCACTAGAATAAGACTATAATAAAACTCAATAGTATGATGGTGAATATTAGATTAAATTAGGTATGATTAGATGAATATTAGGTAGAAATCAGCATTCTGCCTCTCAGATGCAAAAGGTTCTGGAATAGGCTTTCAAAATAGGCTTTCAAAAGGAACGACAGGGACAATGTAAATTCTTTATTATCAGTGACTGGAGTATGTGTGCTTTATGATTATGCTATGCCATGGCTTCAGGAACACGCAGGAGGGCTCCAAGCATAGCTGTCTCAGGCTAACAGGGTTATGAGTGTGAATATAATGCCCTACGAATCCTATCTCAAACCCCACATGAAGCTGAGTTAATGAAAGACAAGGCAACTTTACACTCTGCAGGTTAGTGTGAAGGCAGCTGAGCGTCCCTTTTCACATGAAGGCCGCTGAGGTCCAGCGGCAACCGTGACCGGCAGAGTCCCCGGGGCGATGCTGGGGGTTTCAGTAACGCGCTGCTGCGTGCGCCCAGCTCCGGTGAGGCCTGCTGCATCCCAGCTTGCCCCAGGGCTGTTACACCGCTCCCACACCCAAGCTGCTGCTTCTAGTTCCACGTAGTTTCAGCCTAGGACTAGATACAAAAGCACGTGCTTTGGTCCAGCACTTCCATTTCACAGATATTCCAGGTAGAAGTGTTTGACTGGTTTCTTTAATGGAAATTGGACAACAGGCTGCAATGCCTAGGGGCTGATGCTAGTGACGCCAGAACTCAGTTCTAAAATGCTTTGGAACCTAAACCAAATACAATCTTGTTCCACCATGCGTGCATACTCCTTTTTGTTGTAGTTTTTCTGATTAAACATGATTTAATATACTACTAATAGTCCAGAAATCTTCTTCTGTACATCATTAAGGCCAAGTAAGGCTGTTGTAACTTTCATGATGTTTTCATCTCCTGTCTTTCTTATGATTTTATGTGAATAGGCTTACTACTGCAATAATAAAATAGGCTATTTATATTGTTTTCATTTGAGCAACATTTAATTTCCTTATTCCTTCGTTATGCTAAATTTCTCCACAGAGAACTTTTCACTCTAATTTTTCTTTTTCCCTTTGTCAGTAGTGTCTCTATTTTCCATGCACTCTAGCCACTTTCCCAAGAAAACAAGGCTTCTTAATTTTGCTGGCTGTCTATCTATTTTTGCCCCTCATCTGTCTGATAATTTCTGAAGCAGCTAGGCAGTTCCATCCATTCTTGATAGAAAGGCAAAAGATCCTTGAGTTTATTTGTTTTCTGCAAACCAGTGCCTAACTAGAGGAGAGATACTAACATGCTTTAATAAGAAAATCAGCTAGTATTATTAGTATTTACAGTTTACCCACTCGTATACTCATGGCTTCAGACTACCCTCAGCTTCTGACATTTCTTGCTTCGTGGTCTATGTACGATAGCATGGTACGCTACAGTGCGCGGAGGATATGGAGTTTCTAGCAATGTTGTGGTTGTGGGTGCAGAGAGCTATTTGGTTTCTTCATAGTCTCCCACTCTATTTTACATTACAGAAAGTAAAAAAATCTCTCTCTAGTTCTTTCTGAAATGGTGCTTACCCTAAAAAAATTCACTGAAAGTAAAGTTACCAAACTTTTTTTTTTTTTTTTTTTTCTGAAGAGTGTACTCCAAGCTCCCTGCTATGATTAGCGTTTTAGATACAGTCCAAGTACAAGCCACTGAAGAGTGTACTCCAAGCTCCCTGCTATGATTAGCGTGCAGAGGTTGAAGCAGACCTGTCAAAGGAATTTCAGCAGAATAATTTTCCACATGAGATGCAATTTCATCAAGATGTGGATCAAAACCATGTCAGAGTTTATCTCAGCTAAAATATACCCATTTATATCAATTTTAGGCCCTTTGGGGAAACAATATTGAAAATATCATTAGAAAATTAGAGGTGGTCTGGACTGTCACTTCCTAATCACAGGAAGCAAATGGTTTTCAAAACTGAGAAGATTGTATGTCATCCAGTCCTCATGTGTTTCCAGTTGTTCAAAGGGCCCAGTTTGGCTTTTCAGCCTCCCCCAGGCACTTTATGTTCAGATCTTCCTCTTCACAGCCACTCCAGCATTACCTATGCAAATGTTGCTTCAGTCTCTTTCTGAAAAGATAGATTCCTATTTTAGGAAAATATATTCTGAAAGACAACTCAGGTAATGGAACTATTTCTGGAAAGAAAATAAACTTCATGCAACAATATTTACCAGAGTGGCAAGGTGTATGTAGAAGGGGTTTCAGGTCAAAACAAAGGTAAGGCATGTTATGGGAAGGGGAATGTTTCGGGTGGAATAGGGGTAGCTCTAAGATGTCAGGGCTATGAGGAATCCTTTTCCCAGACCTTTCCTTAAGGGACTGTTTTGGATTGTCTCATATGCAGACCTTTGTCTCACAGCTTGAAAGTTTAGACTTTCGAGAGTGTTATAGTATTTCTCTAAGAAATGACAGCTCATATTCTAAACCTTACATTTCAACTATTTTTCTTGATTTTCAGAGGTTTGAGTTTTAGTAGACTTTACATTCTAGAATGCTTAGGGTTTTTTTACTACCAGAGATTCCAATTAGGTTTTTATGTTCTTAATATTTTTTCTGATGTTGATAGTTTCCCTACCTTTAGCTATTCTGGCTATGCTCTCACTCACTCTAAGAAACTCTAAGAACAGATTGCTGTCATCAGCAATCCTCACCTTTCCTTGATGGTTCTTCACTTTTTCTAGTCCTTTAATAATATCACTGAAAAACTCTTCAATGACATTTTAGTCCTTACTCCTTTCTCCTTATTCCTTATTCCTCCTCAATAGCTAATATTTTTTATATTCTCGGAAGAGATTGTTTATTTCCCTATGTGGGGGAATTGTTTTTTCTGATTTATCATCTATGTCAAATAACATTAAAATATTCAGTTATTTCAAGTGTCGCTATGATAATGTACACCCACTGAACTGAAACCAGTGGCATGTACAGGGCAATTAGAACTCAGATTTGAGCCCAGTGAGGTGATTTCTGGGTTAATGAGAACTTCAGGATTTATAATAAGGGCATGCTGACACATGCCAAAATCAGTGACATGCAGAGCATGGACATAACATGAAATACTATACTGAATGCCATTCTACTGTTCTGATTTAAGTCAAGAAAGTTTCGTCTTTAAGTTTATTGCCCATGAATTGCAAAACTTGATATTGGGGAAAAAAAAAAAAAAAAATAAAATAAAAAAGTCATGTTATTTACTAGTTTAGGCCATTACTTATTGCATAAAACATTTATTTAACTTTCTCTTACTTAAGGCTTGCATTTTGAAGTCACAATATAAAGACCCAAATTGTGCCCTTAAAGGTTAGGTTCCCATATAAATCAAAGAGAGCCTCACATGAACATATGAAAATTTTGCTTGTAGATAAAAGATAGCTGATGATCAGTGAACAACATTAAAGATACATGAAGCCTGCACATTTACTATTCCATTTCAGTAAAAACAATTATTCTGTCCTGAAAATGTAAACATTTTGTTAAAAACATTGGAATACAACAGACTTCAGGAAAAATAACTATTCTAGCAATGATTCATATGCATCTTGCAGAAGTGCATTTTTTAATACATGGAAAAGGGATTTTTAGTCACTTCAATATATATATATTAAAAAGTGCATGTATAATATTGTAAATATTATAAGTTAATGAGATTGAAATGAGTGAATAGTAATTTTATTTTCATAGCACTCCCACTGTGATGTCAAATGCAGCTAATCAAGGATTCTCTTTTTGAATAGTTGCAGTATCTTAAAAAAGGAATTCCAGTTTTTTTTCTAACCATGATCATAAAAGTCCCTGGTTATTCTCTAGGGATACTGCTGGAGTTTGCGGCCTGACTTCCAGGAAATCGACTACATGGAAACCCTGATTTTTTCTGGCACCATCAGTGCTCAGTGGACTCCTTTAAGGGCTCTTGTTCTCACTGGAGGACTACTGAAATCACTTGCTTTGAGTGTTAGGGCATCCAGCTGTTCTTTTTGTAATGATAGAAATGGAAAGAATATATTTTAAA
>JMFS01122482.1:0-30894 GCA_000699545.1 Podiceps cristatus
CTTCAGCTGACCACAAATTTTCTTTTTCTTTTCTTTTTTATTTCTTTTATGTAATCTCCATGTGTTACTACAGTGTGGGTTTTGTTCTCTTTATAAGGTAAACCACTTCTGACCCTATTTGTGTTGTTTTCACATTATGTATGTGCTTTATTGTTTTTTCATTGATTTCTTTACTTTTATTTTTTTATTTTTTAATTTTTTTTTTCCTCTGTCTTCTAAATAATTCTGCCCAAAATATTTCTTGGCAGGTACTTGCACAGGAAATACACAATCTTCTGCATTCCTTACAGATAATCAGTCTGGATTCTTTACGGATAATCAGTGGATCAAACTGCAGTGACAGGTTGGGGAGGAGGCAGGTAACCACAGGATAGGGAGGAGAGGGTACAGCTTCTCTCAGCTTGAACAGAGCAGGACCTGGGAGAAGCTCATTACTGATCATGCCCCATGGGTGCCATTTCTGAAGTCCCTCAAGAATTTGATGACCGTTACTATTTCTTGACATTACATTAACTGCAGTGCTCCAAATGCAGTTTTTTAGGTACAGTTGGTATGCTGATTATTAAAAATACTTATCCAGGGGATCTTCAAGTCCAACAAAATTTTTAGGATCACAGTGTCTAAATCATAGTCCAATTGTATGAACTTAAGGAAACTACTATACTTGTTAAACTTGACATGTCTTATCGACAGAAGTCAGCAGAAAACTTTCTAATACACTGTATTTCCACACAGCCCCTGGGACAAGCAGGAGCACCATGGGCTTAATCCTGGGCCTGAAACTGTGGTGACAGCCAGGCTCTTTCCACAGCTGCAATTAGCACTATCAGTGACCACTCAACACTCTGAAGACCAAAGAAAGATGGATGAGGAAGGTGTGAGAGCAGCTGTGCTGATTAAATAAGGTGCCAATAGCAGGCAAGCTCAGCATAAACCTTACCAGAGGTTGAGTTTTAGTGCTACCACACTGCATGGAAAACATCTGTCCTGCACTTTGTAAGGCCCAGCCAGAGGGAAGAGTAGGCTTGAACCCTGGGTTATTTTCCTCCATCTACATTGCCCAATACAGAGGCCAGCACAGGTTGCTTCCAAAACTAACGTATCATATTGGACCATTCTGGAAAGCATCACACAGCTGTTCTATACACCTAACTGGTCTTGGGAGAGCACTATGAGAGCATGTGGGATATGTGGGGCATCCAGCTATACATTATCAGCAGCCTACAATGTAAAGCAGTTAGAGCTTGGTATCCTGGACAGTCAGAGGCAAGCAACTAGTTCTTAAGCTATGTCATTCTCTTGTGGTAAGCATCTAATTTAAACATTATTACTACGTCTCTTCAGTAATTCATTACTACATCTCTTCAGCCAGCTTTTGGCTGCCCAGGACAGTAAAAATTCTGAATACAGACCCCTGTTTAAACAGGACAAGGCAGAAATCAAGCTTGCAAAGCCTTTAAATGAAAATATAAAGTCTATTAGCAAACCTACATTTAATGATTCTTTCTCATAGTCTGACATTAATAATGTTAGCATGTTGAAATTCAAGACGTATTATGATATTGCCCTTCTCCTTTTTCTCCCTCGAAAATGCTTTAATGGCCTTTAAAACCAGCATAATCAAGCCATGATTCTATTGTCAACAGTCTAGAATAAATCTCGCTTTCTGGCATTTAGTTATTAGGTAACATAGTCACGTTTCTTTCAACTGTTCTGTGAACACAGAATAAATGACTTGTGATGTTTAGCACTCTTGGTTAAAATCCCATTTTTACGGTTCAAGAAAAGTGCTATGACCCATGCACTGCAACTACTGATTTATCTGCACAGCAGCTTGGGTACCAAACCAGTTTTAAAATACTTCTGAAAACATCAAATGTGTTATGACTTAAAACCAAACAACAATAAAATAACACCATTGAGTTTCTGGCAAGTGCAAAAATTCAGAGAAATTCCTTAGTAAAAACTGAATGCAAGCAAACCAGTGTATCTCATCTTAAAGGCACCTTCCTTGAGAGAGAATTTCTAAACTGTAGGAACAAACAATCATATAGTAATGTCAAGGGGCAAGTTCAGACACTCAGTCAAACGTAATGAAATATTTAAATGATTTTTCCCCTAAAAAATTCTGAAAAGCTTCCCTAGGGATCTCGCACTATGGAAAGGGCTAGGAAAAGACTTGCACTCTTGGCTACATTGCTATAACCAGTTCAGCCCACATCAGGTCAACTGCAATGCTGGCATGTGGTCCTACAATGTGGACTTATTCCCAGTTTCAGCCTGGTTTTGGATGCCTGCAAAACAGTTGTTTTGATTTTTTTTTTTTCCAGATCACAGAGCATATAAAGCTAAGCTGTCTCACCTGCAGAGATGTCACTCTGAAGATTTCCTATGTGTGATTTAAAGCAAGGTTACTCCTCATCCAGATTTTCCTGGACTCCTAGAATTTTCTGCTGTATAAACTTTGCTTTTAAGTAGGTTTGAACATTTGTTTGGGAATAAAGATTAAAGCAGAGCAGATATGAGCCCTCCCACACTAGTCACAGCACAGGACTATACCCTTTTACTATATAACCAACTTCATAGATGTTCTTCTGCTCCATCACACTCTCCTTTATGCAGTGCTATATGCATTGCTAAAGAAATATATTTCCTAACAGAAAGGTAGTTTGGGAAGTGAAAATTGTCTACTGTAGATATGTGGAAAAGCTAATTTAGAGTTGTCTTGGGTATCTTTAACAAGACAAAATTTTACAGAAACTGCAGCAAATCTTGTCTAAATTATATAACCCAAGTTTCTAGAGTCCAAATCCAAGTATATGAGCTACGAGAACTTCTGTCTAAAGCCACACTTTGCAGCGAAGACCGAACAACCACTTTCTGTTGCTAGGGTAGCAATTCCTTTCTCCTTTTCCATGGTCACCTGATGAGCTAGATGGTTCACCTTCCTCAGCAGTGACTCAGTCTTAAAGGAGAAAGGTGTGTGTGTGGGAGAAGTCACAAAGCATCCCATCGTCTGCTTTGCCTAAGCCAGTGGCAAGTCCCTGGCTGTACTAGGAGAATGATGAGGAGCTGCTCTGCCTCTGCTCCTGTACCCAAAGGGCTTCAAAAGAGACAGGGCTCTGGCCTTGCCCATATGCTAACCAGCAGACCCGACTGGCTGAGCTGGCATTCCTCCAGGAACAGAGGGATTCTGCACTGCCCAAATTCAAGGTCATGTCCAGTAAGTTAAAACTATCATTGTGTGATACAGCCATGCAAAAAAAAGCTCACTCACAGTGGGTGTTCCAAAACATTCCTTTAAAACAGCAGAGAGTTGCTGAAATCAAAACATTTAATAATACTGGGTTGTTTTTAGGAGGAATTTTAATAGCCAAAATACCGCTAAAGCAAAGTGAGAAAACTGAATGATAATGTTGCACAGTTTTCATTTACAGGTAGAAACTGTCTGTTTAATTTTTTTTTTTTTTTTTTTTTTTTTTCCTTTTTTTTTTTTTTTTTTTTTTTTTCTTTTTCCTTTTTCTTTCTTTCTCCCCTGGCTTTGTTAAAACCTTAACAGTAATCTTTTACAAGAATTTACACTGGATGTTCTATAGAATTCTAGAGCCATTGAATCATGTATCATGTAGTTTGGAAGGGCTTTCCAGAGGTCATCTAGTCCAACATCTTGCTCAAAGAAGTTCTAGTTAGGGTAAGTAAGTTGTTCAGAGCCCTGTACAGTGAAATTTTATGTGTCTCCAAGAATGGAGATTTCACAGCTTTCTGAGCAACTAGTACAGTGTTTACGATGCTCATAGTGAATGCTTTTTTCCCCTTATCAAGTCAGAGTTTCCTGTATTCCAAGTTGAGCCCATTGTCTCATATTCTTCTACAGCACCCTTCTGACCTCTGTCTTCTCTATACCTTCCCATCAAGGAAATGCTAACAGCAATAATATATTCCCCGAGTCTCCTCTTTTTATGACTGAACAGACCCCGTTCTCTCAGCTTGTCACTGTTTGCCACAAGCTCCAGCTCCCTCACCAACTTAATGCACTTCTGCTAGACTTTCTCCGATCTATCCATGCCTGTCTTGTACGGCAGAGCCCAAGAAAGGACACAGTTCTTGATGAGGTCTCATGAGTGCTAAGTAGAGAGGAATAATCTGTTTCCTTGGCCTGATAGCTACATTCTTGTTAATACAGTTGAGCTTCTTTGCTGCAGAAGCAGATTGCTGACTCATGCTGAAAATAAGAAATGAACTTATACTTCCAAACTGAACTATCTAAATCATTCCAGACAGACATTAAAAACATTTCTATGGTTCTGCTTCAGAAAGCAAGAATAAGAAAAGGTTTTGAAATTTCTTGGGAATAAAAATGAGATTTCCTATAAAATCTATTAAATAGAGTTTTCAAAGATGCCAGTCTGCAATAATTAAAGTACTGTAGTTCGGAAAATAGGACAGATATCACTTCAGACACTTGTTTAAATTGTGATGTCCCAGCATATATGTTTTTTCTTAACCTGAATGCTCAAGGATATGTCATTGTTTCTAAGCTGAAGTGATGTCTTCCCAGAGTTTCTACTTGAAGCATATCTGCTTGTAGAGTAATATTTTTAGGTCAAAAGGATTTTTATACAACAGGAAAAAATACATTCTGTCATGACATATTAATGGAAATAATTTCTTGATGTAATACTTTTTACAGTTTTGTTAGCTCAGTCAACCCTTCTAATCACCCAGAATGATGTGCAGCATATTTTGTCAAATCAGCTACTGGAGCGACACTATACAGTAAACAAGAGTGTACAAACACAACATGCAGTAGACAAATAGTTTTAACAAGTATATAACTACACATACAAGCCACATGACTGGGTTATATATCGATATTGAGCCAAAAAGTAGGAATAAGTCACGAGATTCCCTTCTCTGTCTTGAGTATCTATGCAAATGGATAGCATTAGCATAATGCTAAAGCAAGTGCTTTGGTGCTACAAGAGGTACTGTCAAAGCACTGTACACCTCCCATTAGTCTAAATAAGCAGTTCCGGGGATTACACAAGATTGCTCTGTTCTTCTGTATGTGTTGCTACTTGAAGTCTGAAGCTGAAGGAAAACTTCCTCCACCACACACAGTGACTGATGTTTCTTTATTTGCTTTACATCACTATTATCATTGTCTGAAAATAAAGAATATATTTCTGAGTCTCAGTTTCTTAGGAATATAAGACAATTATGCAAATAACAGATGTAGGTTTTTTTAGACTATTCATTATTGTTCATACTGATAGTCTCTGAAGTTCTGAATGAAAGTGATGTTTGTTAGAGGAACATCGTTTTTCTGGTGATTCAGGGCGGGACTCACCTTGTCTCACTTTGTCCATCAAAGCATGAAATGTGCAATCCTAAATAATTGCGTGGTCTAACAATAACCATCTGTCTCTCGATCCTGAAAGATTCTTAGAGAGTTTATCTTACAGTACTATCTTACATACCTAACTTCTGTCTAATGTTCCTTGAATTGTATCCTATTCACAGTTGCCTGGATGAGTTTGTCATATAATAACTTATCAATACCTTGGAGTAAATTAACAAATTCTGTAGTGTTTACTATCCTCATTTACTTTTTTCATGACAGTCTCTGTCCATAAGGGTGAATATTAATGGTGGTGAACTGTTTGTAAATGTTTCTTAGAAAAAGTACTTCTCAGTGTATGCTACTGTGGGAATTGTGTCCAAAGAGGAAAAACTAGCAGGAACAGGAAACAATGCAAGCCTCCAATGAAAAAATAGGTTTATTTGTCTACACAAGAGTAATAATAAAGCCTGGAGATGTCTTTCTAAGTCTTTTTTGCTAAGCAGCTATGACTTCCTTTCTGGTCAACAACCTTGGTGAGGCAATTGGCTTATAGAACCTGTGTTTTAAAGTGAATCAGATCCAAAGGGACAGAGACATGTATATCGGATCCCCTTCTACATCTTCCTTACTCTTCAAGGAACCTGATGATTCATTCCCTAGTTCTTTATCATTAAATAATTTGCACATCTGAGTAGAGAATGGATTCATCACCAGCTGATCTTCAAGTCCCTTAGTTTGACTTCTGAGCAGTCTGTTCTCTGACAAAAAGGGCTTGAACTAAACTTATGAGATGGTGAACTAGTGACTGGGATTTCCATCCTGCTGAGAAGTTTTGATGAACCTTTTGATGAACTCAACAAAAGTCAAGCAACAAAACCTGGGCAAAAGTGATATTGCAGCCTTTAGTTGTCCAAGTGCCTCTTTACTCAGGTAGCTAACACTTTGGATGTTGAATGTCATCATGTATATAATCCTTTGTGAATCTTGTCACAAACCTCTCTGGTGAAGATCTTCAAATTATCAAAGAAGTATTTCTCTGTTTTTAATAGGGATTCAGCTCCTTTCATCTCCAGTGATTTGAATCTCAAGTCCTCCATCTGTTAAATGTGGTGAAGGCATTGCTTTCTCACACAAAAGGGTTTATAAAGACAGTGATGCTACAATTTAGAGGTGTTTTTAGATTCTTGTGGCAATGGGAGCTATATACCTAGATTAGATAACAAATTGGATATACTGAAAAAAGCAATGTTTTCTGCCAGGAAGACCTCAACAAATCCTTATACATTAAAATAAAAGAGGATGCTTGTTTTGGAGCTTGCACACATTATAGCACACAGTTTAAATACAAGTAGTGCTCTGTTACACTAGGAAGAAAGAGACATGTCATATAGGAAATTAAGTGTACATCGACAATGTCATGTGGAAATCCTACTGAATCATACATGTGAAACAGATTGTGCCTTTAGGGCACTGGAGTAGTACAACTCATCTTCAGTTTCCAAGAACACGCGTATCCATTGCATTTCCTGCAAAAACAGGTAGTTCCATTAAACCACATTATAATTTAAAGATATATGAGTCAGTCTAAATTATTACATGAAAAAGGACTATAATTGAGAGATTAGTAATGGGAATTTGGGGTTACACCACCTTTGCCTTTACCTCTTCTTCTTGTCCAAGTAGATGAGGACTGTCTATTCTTCCTTGGTCTCTGAAGATGACTCACAAGATATCATGATGTATTTTTATTTGGTGTTTCCTTTTTCTTCATTTTGTTTCATCTTAATGAAGTCTCTGTCTCTTCCTTCACCTCAACAATTTTCACTAGTGTTTAGGCTTTTTCCTACTTAAGACCTCTTGGATATCACCCAAGTAGGTCAGTAGACCAATAAGGTACAGTCCAGATGAGTCTCTTCATTGGTTGTTAAGTGCTGCTTCCAAGTTGCTTTAAGGATATTTCTTCTAATCCCAAATGGAATATGTTTGCTACACATCTTTCTCAGTTCCTGAAAAGAAATCAAGGCAAAAGACAAATTTGACCTGGTCCCATCAGTAGCAAAGGGGTCTGGTATAGCATACCTCTGGTTTTACTTCTGTTTTTGGAAGCAAATTTCTTTACGGCATCTTTTCTCAAAGACCAGAGTACTTTCATATAATAGTTTACATATTCACTTCCAGACAGGTACCTGAAATGCAAGCTGTACTCTCAGCACGCTGACCTTGCTACTACAATTAACTTGTCTAAAATTAGTAATTTCATACCAAAATATTTTGGAATAATGTACCTCAGAAGAATTTCTTTCTCACTTGTCTTGTAAAACCTGCCAGATGGAATCCAATCTGCCTTTGAATTTATCAGCAACCAGGGGGCATCTATTAGCTTTTGATATCCAGACAGTTGCCAGGTGTTGGTTATTCTGTTGTCTGCTCTGCAGTGGTACTTACCACGTGGCAAAACAGGCATTTATCCACAAGGCATGTAGCATTTTGTTACTTATGTTTCTCTGCAGTTTAAGAGCGAAATAACTCTCACAACCTCTGTGTACCAAGCTAGTGCTATAGGATACTGTATGCATTTGTTTTACAGTTGATCAATTTATGACAGAAATCAAGCAGATATTAGAACTCCAAATGTTGAAATGGTGTCAATTGCTTTCAAAAATACATAGGGCAAAAGGCTTATAAACCTAAGTAGGCATTTCTCAAGGGCAGGGATGTTTACACTAAGGCACATTTTGCAACTGAAACTTAGAATCAGCATATCAGATAATTCATAAAATCATGATCTGAGCATGGGAGTAATCAGCCTTAGAGCAATGTGGTGATTGCTGTCTTCTTATATTTTAAATTGGGCATTTGCTTTCTCTTTTTCTTTGCATTTAAACTTCTACATAGCTTTGATTTACTTGAAAGAGTCATTAAACTCTTTGATGGCTCACACATGCATTTCTGCAGGGAACAGGTCATCTCATTTCATCAAGTGATAATCGATATTTGTACATAAAGGCTTACTTTGCTGGGTCCGATCAGAGGACCAACTCGAGAATCCAAACTGAAAAAGGGGAAATGCACGCTGAATGATTAGGTCACATTTTTACTGGCAGTAGGAATATTTCAGTTTGGTCACTGATTTAGACTTCATTGGACTAATCATCATGTGAACTTCTGTTTCTTGGAGCTAGCAACAACACGTCTTTATTCACTTTCACTCAGACTAGTTGTTAATAAAAGCCATACTTTCCTATCAGAAAGGTAGCAAAAGAAAAAAAAAAAAGAGACTCTTGTTTTCGTCACTTTGCATTTATTTCCTTTCTCTTTCCAAAACAAGAATGACATTAACACCGGTTCTTTAAATGAGTGACTTGTGTTGGGATTTTTATTCTCGTTGCTTAGCAGCAGCAATGCAAGCATATGGGTGTGTCCGCTTCTAGGGCACTTCGGCCAATATTGGATCACTCCAGGCCATTTTCCACACTAAGGAGATAATGTTGAATCTGATGTTCTTAAAAAAACAAAAGCCTTGAAGCTCTGTCTCTGTTTCTTAGTTTAACTGTAAAGTGGTTAAAGTGAAGGACAGACAAATAAATACCTGTAAGGTAATGCAAGACAAACTCATATCCATTTGTGGCAATGCATTCTCAATTTATTAATTGCATATCACTTTCTTCTGTACCTTGTTTTATACAAGCAAAGCCAGTTCCATGAACTAAAATCATTTTAGCATCTCAGAGCATTGGGAATTAAATACGTAACTTCTGAATATCTACCATTAAATGGTAGAAGTTATAAGTGATTAACAGTTCTATTTGTTATTGAAGTCTAATCCCCTAAACCAGTGGGGAATTCAGACCTGGTATCTGGTCTTTATATGTCTGCTATAAGGGTATGCCTGCAAAGATGACATTAAATCAATACCCTTTCTCTATGATTTTCCAGACTTCGAGCCATCTTGCTATCCAGAGTCTAGCTACTGCAGATCACAGAAGGTTTGCTACACCCCCGTGATTCTCACAGATCAGCTGCTCTAGTGGATTTGGTAGGGGGAAAAAACTCAGATTTGCTAGAGCTGTTAACAGTGCTGAAAGATCACCTTGATCAGGGAAACTTCTGTACACTTATAAGCAGAAGTGAAGATTATTATGTTCAGATCAAATAACAAGCCCAGGTTGGACGGGGCTCTGAGCAACCTGATCTAGGTAATGGTGTCCTTGCTCACTGCAGGGGGGTTGGACTAGATGACCCATAGCGGTCCCTTCCAACCCAAAACATTCTATGATTCTATGATTCTATGAACAAAAAACAACCTTAGTAAGAATAAGGTCTGCTCCTAAATGTATAAAAGTACTAGATCAGAGAGAAAAAAAAAAAAAATCACAGGTTTGGAATTATTGTGTGATTTTCAGAGTGCAAAAAAGGAAAAAGAAAAAAAAAGTCCTTGGCTTTCAGCACAAAAATAATACGCAATTGCATATACATCTGTGTACCCATGGGAAAATAAGAATATGCAAGAGAATATACTTAGGCAACTAACTGAGTTTTTTGAAGCAGTGATGGTGATACACAGGCTTTCAAACAGCAGTATATTAATATATAAGACTATTTTAGATCCTATACAGACATAAATGTTTGAACTATTTTAATGGACTATTAAGTTAAATGGAGCATTTACGTTCATTTAACATTTTAATTAATTTACATTGTTAATTTTTTTGCATTCTTCTAAACTTTTAAAAAACCCATTTATTTTAAAGATTAAAAAAAAGTGGTTATGTTACAGGCACAATTTCAATTGTGATTCTTCAGAAGGCCAAGTCTTGCTACTTTTTGAAAATAGGAAGTAGTTAGCAGAATGGTCTATTCAGTTCTACAATTTTAAAAATGATTATCTTTCACATAAACTACTACTTTTTTTTCCAAGATTTAAGCATGAGTTCACATTTCATTGACTGAGCTAGTGTGCAGATTTTTATGGAGAAAAGACGCCTCACTGCCAGCCTTACGTATCCAACATTCTGCATTACTAACAATATGACAAAATGGATTAATTTTGGTTGTGTAAACATTTTAAGTCACTAGGAAAAATATTTCAAACTATTGTAAATGAAAAACAGTAGTACGCTGGAGAGTAATATGCTGTGGTTATTACTTTGTCTGGAAGAAATCGATACAAATAGCATGAATCTGTATGAAGCAGAATAAGAAATACATTTAAGGCTGGATGATGTTTATTTACCTGTCAGTGCTGTATATTCATATAGATTCTCTTGTATGCTAAGGATTTTATGGACTAGCTCACGTCCACACTGATGAATGATTTGTGGCAGGGGGAGCAAACAAATCTACTGTATTTGTTATTAGTGACATTATAAATATTTTAGAAGGCTGAATACTACTTTTTTTTTTTTTTTTTTTTTTCTAACTTTGTTTAAACCTTATATTAACCCCTGCAGAACTACTTCCTTAGCTACTTCTGGTAAATAGATACTGTTTTGGTGAGAAAATATTTGTTCATTTGATCTTTTCTACGTAAAAGTCGAACCTGTTATACAAACCTGACTTTTGAAAAGATGTTCTGCAAGTAAAAGTGAATTCCACTCTAAGACTAAAAGCAGTGGCCCATGTCAGATTTTTCTGCCCATTAATTCACTTTTTTCTTGAGCGTTAGACCAATACAGTATGTATTGTTTCTGCATTTCTGTTTCTAAAGTCAATTAGAACCAGAGTTGTTGTGAGCCGTTTTCCAAAGCTATGGACTTTCCCAGCTGGTAACTTTCTTAGCTGAGTTTGCTTGGAATAAGGTATAATTATTCAATTCTAATTGACCTTCTGCACAAAGCTACCTTCTTTTCCATATCAAAAGATGACATGCTGATCACTGCAGTATTTGGATGGATCAAGGAAAAGGCCTTGCGTAGTCACTTTTAGTCAGAATGTATAATGAAGGCATCCTCCAGCTTCAATTCAGACATAAACCAAATGCTTTCCAGGGTTGAGGCTCCTGCATTGCAAAAGTCAGTCCTGGATGTGAGCTAAGGAAGCTGAGAAATTCGTGAGTCTGGCCAATTAGTCTGGCAGGAGTAATCATTGACATCGGTCATACGAGGTCTCTGCTTTCATGACTCATACTTTTACCTCCCAATCTACCAGGTGCCATGCTGAGTCCTCCTATCACATAATTATTTTTTTGAAAAGAGGAAATCAGGAAAAAAAGTAAGTGAGGTAAAGAGTTTGTATCAGAAAGAACAGCTATTTGGAACTAAAACAATATTCCTAGTTAGTTGCCTTTCTTGTAAAACACTAACTAAAAACTACTGTAAGCAACATTGTTCTGGGTACTCGAGTATTTCATATAGGCCAATCCCCTTTTTAGATGGACATATGAAGACTGCGGGTTGGATAATTTTGTTAAAGCACTGTATCACTGAATTTCAGTCTGTGCCATAAACAATTTGTTTCTCACCAATCTTTGGGAGAATTTCACCTTCAGAGAGAGAACCTCCCTTTCCCCACATGTCCACCAAAATAAAGTCAATGTGCAGAATTCACATATATTTTTTGCACTGTCCCAAGGATGTGACTGTTTCTTAGACTTTTTATGTCAGGTTTGTTTGTTTGGTTATTTGTCTATTTAAATTTTTTTTCCTGCTTCTTCTCTAATTCATGGCATGGGAACTTCTCAACAGCCATGTTCAAATTGTATTCTTCTTTAAATGGAGTGTTATAAAGAGGCAGGAGAATTCTTATTCCATTTTAACCAAAACATATTTATTTCCAGAGTAATTTCCAAACACAAAACAGTTATTACAAAGCAAAGAGAAACAGTTTGCTAAATGAGGCTAGGACAATATCTTTAGGTATGGAATATATACTTTAAGCATGGAAATATATGGCTTCTGAGATAGGCTCTTTTTTTTTTTTTTTTTTTAACATATTATAGCAGCATATTCCCACTAGCAAGAGTAGTAGCACTTTAATTCAGAAAAACTGAGTAATAACAACTCATTCTTATTTGGTGGCCACACACAAAATCTCTTGGTTCAACAACCACAGTTACCAGTCTTGAAAACTGCTGGCTTACGAACAGATCCAAGAACAGTATTTTATTTTTAACAGAATACTTAATGCTGTCCTACTGTCTATAATTGTGAAATTAGAGTTATGATTTCAATTTCAGGTCCTATGCTGCATTTCTTCAAAGACAGTATTTTGTCTCTGTAGGTTTCATAAAATACGTTATAGCCCACAACAAGATTTTATGGACAATAGTTGCTGAATCATTCAATATTTTCAGTTACACAGTGTCTCCTTATCTCCTTTGACAACTCTCCATTGTGATAAAATGTATGGGAATAAACACATACAGTGAATGTCTATCCTAATTTGTCAGCCTTAAAAGAATCCTATTCACTATCAGTTTCTTTGTAATTAAAGTAGGCACATCGTTATTGAAAATAATGGCATAGTTGGTAATTTTTATTGATTACCAACATCTATTAGAATGTGATAAATGACCAATCTAATTGTTTGTGGATTATTGTTTCCTGTGCAGTCATTGCACTGGGTTACACTGAAATAAGGGATACATTTCTCAAAGAGAACAAATATTGCTTTTTACTAGCTGAGCTTCTGAGTGCCAACAGAAAAACATGTGGTTGCAGGTCTTCATGTATACCCAGAGAAGACACAAGGGCTGGAGTGGAGTGGAGTCCCAAGAATACTGAGACTTATCAGGAGGACACATTCATCAGTTAAAGGGTGAGTAACAGAACTAAGGAATCATTTAGGTTGGAAGGGACTCCTGAAATTATCTGGTCCAACCCCTGACTCAAGGCAGGGTGAACTTCAGTGTTTGGTCATGTTGCTTGGGTTGCAACCTTTTCAGAATGGAGGTACTGCAGTCTGTCTGGGCAACCTGCTATAGTATTTGACTGCCCTCATGGTGAGTTTTATTTCCTAATATTTAGTCAGAATTTCTTTTATGATTGTTGCCTCTCCAAATGGAGTTTGACTTTATGTTCTTCATAACTATCCAACATGTAGTTGAAGACAGCAGTAAGATTATTAGCCTTCTTTTCTTGCAGCTAAACAAACCCAAATCCCTTAGTCTCTCCTCATACGTCCTGTGCACACTGACCAACCTGGTGGCCCTCCAAGGGCAATCTCCTGTTTGTCTGCTTTGTATTGGAATGGATCCAAACTGGACATAGTGCTCCAGATGCAGATTCATACATGCCAGGTGGAAGGGAAAAACCATTTTGCTTCACCTACTGACTATACTGTTGTTAATACTTGCTCTTTTTTTTTCTTTTTTTTTTTTTTTTCCCCCACTTTACATACATTTATTTTGCAAGTAATAATGCTATTTTGCCTCTTTTAGACATGAACCCAGGCTCTCTGTCCATAGTGATTCCACTTTTATCCCTATTTCCAAACTAAAATTAGTCTGGGTCACACGTTCTCAACATCTTTTCTCATAACTGCATCTGTACATTCTTAGATACTGAAAGTATGTTAGCCAAAAGGTCACTCATTTATTACAATGAAATTAGTTTTGAAAAGTTTAGAAGTAGTTCTCAGGAATCTTTCTTTTTTTTTTCATGTGAAACACAAAGTGAACTTTAGGATCTTCAAATTAAAACTCAAATTTTCAGGTCAAATCCCATTTTAGTAGGAACCTAAGTGATCTGAGTGATCACTATCCTTTTGAAGAAACTTTAGCCTTCCTTGCAGATGCCCTTTAATAGGGTCTTTAGAACACAGTATTTACGTGAAAGCAGGTATTTCCCACCTTGAAGAGGATAAGAGTTATGCCCAGGTGCTGTGCATGTGCTAGGAGCAATGAACTGTGAATCCACCAATGCTCAGCTGAAAAGGAAAAAGAAGTAATGCCAACAATTAAGAAAATTAATAGAATTCCTCCTATCCCTGCTTAACTTTGGAAGAACATACAGCTGATGAAAATTTATGGAAAAGAAGGAAGAAGGACAGTGCCACCCCAGGGTTAAATAAAAAACACAAACCCAAAATATGGTGGTTGAAATATTGAAATACCTCTCTGTAATGTGGATAACTGAAGGTTAAGAAAAAGAGGGTTGAAGTCTATCCTTTGCTAATTTGAAGAAAGGATTCACAAGGTGCGTGAATGTCCTAGTCAGCAAGTTTTACATCGGCTGGTTTCTCTTTTTCTCATGTTGGACCTGCCTAAATTTTGTAGAAATAATTAAAAATTCATTTTGCCAAAGGAGAAACAGAAGTGTGCTGACTGCATAGTGTACAGGTTCTGGCTGGGATAGTTAAGAGATGCAACATAAGGTCACAGTTTTGTTTGGTTTGAAGTCTCAGCCTTGGGGCTGTGCTGGGATGGCACTTTATTTTTCTTTGAAATGTTCAAATGTAAACTTGAGAGACATTGTTGATAAAAATTTCTTGAACCTAATTTGTGTTAACCAACAATTTAGTTCTTACAAGTAAATATTTTCAAACTGATGTTTTTTTTTCTTTTTTTTTTTTTTTTTTTTTTTTTTAAAAAAAACCCACCCTAACTACAAAAATTATTTTTGAAAGGGTCCTCCCTTTGATGCCTATGTTACAGTCCTTCCAGGGGAGTAAAGTTGCAACTAGCTGGGAGTTACCACAACACAGAGGAAAAATCTGAGCAAACGGCATGGTGAATGGGTGGATCAGTAGTTTATAGCTTAGAGAAACAGCTGTCACAGGAGTGAAGCTCTGCATACTCCTGAACTGTGCAGCTGAGAAGAGCAAGAGTTGTGGATTGTTGTGAAGGCAATACACTTTAGCATTTTTTTTCCTGAGAATTTCTTGGTTTGAGGATACACATTTCTGAGGGAACCCATCATGCTACAGATCTTGCTGTATCAGGAGTATCAGACTTCTTCTATTGCTTCATATGACCACAATTGAAGCAAAAGAAGAATCACTTCTACTCTTAGGCTCGAATGTACCCTCCAGCATAAGAACTGAAGGACTGCTTTATAGTAATCATTTTAATTTAACATATGTATTATATTTTTCATTTTCTGTGTGAATATATATAGTATTTCCTCTGGGTTAAGTGTCATACAATTAAGATATATTTTAAGTTTTGATAGTTGAGTTAAATAAAAGTAATTTAAAATACTGAAATATATCCATGTCTTTTTTACAGCTTTTCCCTGCAAATTATTTTTATTCTTTGTCTTCAATGACATGACAATTAACTTTTTTTTCAAGTTTTGTAACGTCTAGGAAGTGCTAATTTATTTCATCTCTTACTCTTCAAGTTCCTTTGAAATAATTTTCAACATCTTTTTTAATTGACACTAAAGTAGAAGAATTTAGTTTAATTGTGTTACTTATATGATCACTAAAGCTATCACTTTTTATTAATAGTAAAGATTGCTTTATTCAGTCCATTTTTTGCAAAAAGTATTTGTTTTAAAATCAGTATTTTGGAGCCATGAAAATATGAGTTGGAAGGGATGTATGGAGATTATATATTCCTGCCTCCTACCTTAAGTGAGACTGTTGCTCACCATAGATCAGTTTAGTGTGCCTTTGTCTAGCCAAATCTCAAACTCCAAACAATTTTCCTACTATTCATTTTTAAGCTCCCAAGCTGGAATTTGTGACTGCTGCCATTGCTATACCTCTTGGTACTATGAAGAAGACACCAAAAATAGACACAACGTTCCAGGTCCAGCCTCACCAATGCAAAGCAGACTAGGCTAATAATTTCCCTTCAGTCTTCTACCCACACTTTGGTCATACCCAGTATCTGACTTGTATCTTATAAGAGAGCACTGCTGAGTCAAATTTAGCTTGGTATCAGCCGTGGTCCCCAAGTCCATTTTGGGAGAGCGGCTACTAACCCTTAAGTTTCTCAAGGTCCCCTGAATTGAAACTTTTCATGCCCCTCCTTTACCCAGAGCAGGACGCAGCACAGGACCAGAGCGGAGCAGAGGGGCAGAATCACCCCCCTCGACCTGCTGGCCACGCTGCTGGGGATGCAGCCCAGGGTATGGTTGGTCTTCTGGGCTGCAAGCCCAGAAAACAAGTCATTGTTGTAGGCTCCCATTGTTGATTTACAAAAATTGGGATGAAACTCTAGACCCGACCTTTTGCTGCAACAGCTTAATGCATCTACCAAGCAGAAGAAATTTCTGGAAAAAAAGTAACATTGTGCCTTGAATCTAGGATAGGTGTAAGTGCAGAAAATCTTAAGGAAAAGGAAGAGCTTTATGGCAATAAATTCTGGGAAGAATTTGAGACTCTTTTCCTCTAGTTTACATGGACATCTACCTCTATCCATGGTATAGATGCCTTATAAAGGACTGCATATTCTAGTACCATGAACAGTACTTAGAATTTTGCCTCTGTAACTTGGAGTTTTGCTACACACAAATCTTTTCCTTGATCCAAGTTCTAGAAGAATGCTACCGAAAGCAGTGAAAGCACTTGCCTAGAAAGCGTTTACAATTGCCCCCCCCCAAAAAAAAAAAAAATCCTACTGTTTATTGCTTAACCTTTAGTCCTTTTCTAAAATATATATTTATCAGGTAAAATAATTATCACTTCTTGAGCTGAACATTTTTCCCCAGGCATGTGGTAAGAGACCAGTTCTTATGGTGAGGCCCGAACGTTCTCTTGAAAACAAGGTACGAGTGAATAGCAGCAATGCAATTTGGTACAACAGCATATGCTGATCAATGGAGCTCAGGATGTAATTACATACGTTTTTGTATTCCATATTATGTCCTTCTAGCTTCTTACCTTTAGTATTTCAGTTGAAACTCAAAATCAAGCATATAAATCAAGTTTCTTGTATTTCCTGTTGACATTTTACTCTTATTATTCCAAATCAACTATCACCTAATTATTAGATTTGTCTGCATTATGCTTAAATGACAGCACTCAAATACTTTTTTCTTAACAAGTATTTAATGTATTTTTTTTTTCTTAATCCTTTAGCCTAATTTGAAATGTGAATAAAATTTTGCAGCAAGTTTAATCTAAAATTAAGGCTGATAAACTATTCAGGAATCCCCTGATTCATAATCTAATTATGTCATCAATCAGGTAAGGCATGCCCAGTCTAGGCAGGTTGACTGGAACTGTGTCCAGCTGGGGTTTGAGTATCTCCAAGGATGGAGATTCTACTGTACTGTCTCGCTGGGCAATCTCTTGCAGTGTTTGACCACCATCATGGTAAAAAAACCTTATTGTTATTTTAAAATGGAATTTCCCATAGTTCAGTTCATGCCTGTTGCTTCATGTCCTGTCACTGGGTACCACTGAGAAGAGTCTGGCTCTGTCTTCTTTACTCTTTTGCATCTGTATTTTATACACATTGCTAAGATCCCCCCTGTGTCTTCTCCATTTTTTCATGCTGTGAAAATCAAGAGCATATGTTATTGGATGGAGTCACAAGATAAATAATATCCTGTGCTGCAAATACAATATTTAATTTACAAGTATCTTGTCCACAATACACATTCACTTACACAAACATAACCTTGGAAGTCCTGATAGCTAAGCAGAGGATATTTTCTAAAACTGAGGTGCCTGGACTTGTTTAGCTGGACCTCATGGCTCTGCCTTTTACTCTGTGTCATCTTTCCCCATTTACCTTCTGTCTCTTGCACCGGCGTTACTATCATGGGCCTCTCCCCTTTCCTGTACCTCCATGGGCATGTGGCACTGCTACTTTCAGAAAATGGTACAAGACCCGAGGCCTGCAGTGACCTCTCTCCTCTGTTCAGTGTCCTGGTACCGCACTACTAAGATGTGACATTGCTGTCATCCTTTTAAACCCTACTTTTAACGAAGGGCAGCACTGCAGGCCCAGTACAGCAGCTGAGAAGTCCCTGTGTGTTCTAGTCAATACCATTCCATAAAAGACACCTTAGCTTGTTAGGCACTGCTATTATAATGATAATAATAACAAGGTTCAGAAGTTTTGATACCTGAAAAGATAAGGCTGTGTCTGTGAAGGGTTGCTTCCACGTTAATTGCTTCCTCTTTTCAAGTAGTAGTTAATTAGCCTTGAGAGAGCACTGTGTTTAGGAGACTTCAATAATTCTAGTTTTGGAGCTAGCTGAGGAATGTGTGTGTGATGCCAACATAGTTTATATACATATCTTTTCTGTGTATCTTTCCAGCACTCCCTTAAAAAAATTAAAATTTTCCACTGGCAGAAGAGACTTATGCTACATACCTCGTGTGGAAGAATGGAGGAAGTGGTCCTGAAGTGGGGCAGACAAGTGCATACCCTGTACAGGTGGTTTGGGGTCACTAGGCAGGTTCTGCTCTTCTGTGCTCTCTAGCACCTCCTTTGCTTTCCTTCCTCCAGGCCTACTGCTTACAACCAGTGATGGAGGTTTGCTGGTGTTACACACAAGTCCTATAAAACGTATTAGATAAACCTTAAGAAATTAGGGGGACACTTGTACATATTATTGTGAACAATTCTCAGAGATGGTTTCTATACTTATAGAAACATCCCCCACCATTAGTGGAGATAAATGGAAGAAATGCCATCAGCTTCAGGGGCTATTTGTTTCTAGAAAACTTTTAAGCCCCAGAATCCAGTATGTTTTGAAGGAGTTGTTTTTTTTTTTTTTTTTTTTTTTTTTTTTTTTTTTTTTTGTTTTTTTTTTTAAATTATGGTATGATAAAAACAAAACAAAAAACACCAGGGCATAATTACACTAGATATTGTTCAAATTTATTGGGAAATAAGAGTCTCTGTCCCACAGGATTATTGTCTGATGCTAATCTGGTAGAAAAATCCATCTCTTTCTACCCCTAATCTGAAATGTTGATACTTCAGCTTTCTGTCACAGTCAATTCATGTGGAACCCAATACAGCTACATGCATCTGTGTAAACTGTTCTTTGTTTTGCTTTCTAGAATAATTAAGTAAAAGCCTAATAGATGAGCACAATTAATGAAAAATTAATCACTTTCAGGCTGATAAATCATGACAGATTAATTGCTTGTATCTATCGCTACATTAGGATTATTTTATCAGCACAAATACCTAAGTAACTCTCCTGTTTCAGTAAATCACTGCTTTTTTATAAGAAAATAGTAAATATTTATTAAAATCAATTGTACTTTTCATTAATCTTGAAAATAAGATGGTTTTCATTACTTTTTGTATGGATGATATCTGGCTGCTGTTATGCCAAGCAAATTGTTAAACAGGTTCAGTATTCTGATACCACTTAGCTTCTTTCTGAGAATTTAGAGAATTTTTGAAAATTTTGCCACTCTGGGGAAAACAGTCTGACATTAATACTGAAAGAACTTCATGACAAAGTATAGGATATGATTTGTAGAACCAGCTCAGGAATTTGAATATATTATGATATTTGATATAAGGAAAAAACATTTTACAATGAGGGTGGTGAGGCACTGGAACAGGTTGCCCAGAGAGGCAGTAGATGCCCCATCGCTGGATATGTTCAAAGTCAGGCAGGACGGGGCTCTGAGCAACCTGATCTGGTTGAAGATGTCCCTGCTTATGGCAGGGGGGTTGGACTAGGTGGCCTTTAGAGGTCCCTTCCAACACAAACTATTTTATGATTCCATAATTTTATTTCAAATCTCTGGTGACTAGACTTTAATTATTTGAACAGTCACAAAACCATGTG
The DNA here is from genome assembly GCA_000699545.1 of Podiceps cristatus. NCBI lineage: Eukaryota > Metazoa > Chordata > Aves > Podicipediformes > Podicipedidae > Podiceps > Podiceps cristatus. The sequence continues at coordinate 19,999 of JMFS01122482.1, forward strand.
CATTACTAACACGAGAGACTGGTTATTTATTTGCTTTAAGCCATGCAAAGCTTGGTCTATAGGAACAGCTGTTATAGTTGCCCAGCAAGGTTTGAAGTCACCTTAATTTTAGCCATCCAAATGTTAAGCTTATAAATGATTCTCTGGTTATCTCCTTCTGTAATCACTGGAAAGGAAATGAGAGAAGCATTGTCAAAGAACGATTGATTCCACCTAAAATTCATACTAGGATCACACTGATTAATTATTCTTAATGGCCAAAGTTACATGAGATAAATCCAAACACTTGTTGCTAGTATCAAAGACTGAAAAAAGAAAAAAAAGACTGACTGCTTTCTGCTGAGTAGATCTTGTAAGGCTGGATGAGCAACCTGGTATTCTGCCAAACTAGCTTTATATGGTAGTTTATCCTGTCTTTTGGATATTCAAGTTAGAAAGGGAGGCGTTGTGCTCTGGAGATACATATCTCCCTATTGGCTCTAAACAGATCCCAGACCTCTTAGTTTAGGTCTTGCTTTATAGCTTACATTAAATGAATGCCATTCACAAGGTCTAGAAATTCTGCTGGCTATTCAGCTATCACTGTCGCTTCTGGAATCAGGACAATTCCTTATTGGTAGAAAATGCTTAAGAACTAGAATGTCTGCGAGCTAGAATGTCTGCCTGAACCTGTTTTTCAAGACATGTCTTTACAGTTTATGGTTTCCATATCTTTTTCATGCCAAGAATCCCCAAATTGCTAGTACCTGGAGTACTAACAACCATTAGAAAAGCTAATTTAAATGGATGCCAGCAAACCTGCATTTTACTACTATTGTGACAAGAATGTACAATTACTGCAGTGTTGAAAATGGATTTGTTAAAAGAAAAAAACCCAAACCTTGACAATCTTGAATTTTATTTTGGGGTTCAAATAGAAGTCACCAGAAATAAGCTTGTCTCCTGTGTTAGGGGATGAGTAGGAAAAGTACAATGCCAAGGAATAAGAAAAGGATATATTAGATGAGCACAAAAAATTCTCAGCTTAAGGTATCAGGATGCTAACCTAGAACAGATTGAAATTAATGACAACCGGCTCTGCTATTGTATTGATCCGTGCCTGGGGATATTTAGTAGATGATAAAACACAGAACATTGATTAAGGCTACTGGCAAAATGTTTTAGATGTCAAAGCTGCAGTACTTTTCTTAAAGCTCAAAAAAGCCTTTAATTAGGTGTATACAATGGAATATATGTATAAACACATGCATATACGTGCTTAAAATACTTAAGAACTACTGGCAAAGGCATTGATTTAGTGGTACAAAGTGATTCAAGTTTATTACAGGTCCTTTACCACTATTTCAGCAACCTGTCATGTAGCTAGTAGACTGTACAGTGACTTTTACTGTAAAATTACCAAAATATTATATACATGGAAGACCAAGTGTTTTAACCCTTACTATATAAAGACTGGGGGAAAGAACGGATATTGAAATATCTGTTTGTTACCTGAGAGATCTGTTTCACAGAATTTTGCTGGGGGGAAAATATAGATCTGAACTCATTAGTGACACAGTAGAAATTACTGAAATGGTGAGATCACTGAAAGGTGGCATGAGAAAATAAACATCTTTACCATATAAAGAACTAAGTATGATAACACTGCACACACTTTGGCAAAATATCATCAGGAGTATAAGACATAACTGCAACTTTCAGAAGTCACAGCTATTATCTCAGAAATGAATGTAGAATGTACCAGGAAGAAACAATAGTGCTGGTGCAAGCATACAAATGTGTTGTGAATTTCCTAGAGATCAGTTTTATCTAGTTTTCAGAGTTCTAGAAATGTATATTCCATTTCTTCTTAGAGCAAATAGACTCTCGATGTCATCCTGGTCAGAGCAATAATCTACCATACACTGAATTCATTCACAGACTGTATCAAAGTGTGCAAGTAATTGAAAAGCTCAGGAGAGGTATATTCCTCATGCAGAAGCTGTTTCCTTGTGTAAAACGCAGAACTGTAACCTCCTTAACTGGGTCGCTGTTGTTCAGGCATCTTTTACGATTCACAGACACCCTGCAAGCAGGATATGCAACATAAACGTTCAAAGCAATTATTTATTGTCTCATATACACAGCTGATAGCAAAGCCATGCTACTAGGCTTAGCATTAATTTGTGCACTGGTTCTGATGAGACACCAGATGAGTCTCTGCTGGCCAGGCAGTCATCAGTCAGCTGCAGAAGTGCTGCTTCTTTGCTCCGTGCAAAGGGCTGATCCTCAGTCTTGGTAAGTGCCCATCTTCTGATTCTCTGTGATTTTTAATTAGAACTTTATTCCTCAAGAAAACTTGTCAGTCATTTTTCTGTTTAGTTTTGTTTTGTTTTTCTTCCTTGAATTGGTAAAACTATTATTATCTCAACAATTTTACTTCTGTGTTTTTGCTTTGCTTATCTAACTCGGCTTTAACTTCTGTACTTTCTCACACTTCAGCCACAATTTTCTCTGACAGAAAGCCACCCAGCTGTGCTACACAAAACTGGGCTTTTGGCCACAGACGGATGAACCCCTTGGCCATGGGTTACAAGGTCTTATAGATTTATGCTTCCTTATCTGGTAACTTGATCAGGGTCATGTGTAGAGCTCCATCTGGGCTGAGGACACAAATATATCCCTGAAATGATCTCAGTACCTTTCCAGCTTCCTACTCCTAACTACACCATCTTATATTCAGCATGGCAAAAATCCAGACAATCATCTACAACACTATTTTGTGATCAATGTAATCTAAATCACAGATGGATGAATAAAAATGTCATAGAAGTTGTGTTTCTTTTGTGTGTATGTTTTTGTGTGGTTTTTGTTTTGTTTTGTGTGGTTCCCCTCCACCCCCCTGCCCCGGGCATAGAAATGGTAGATGTCAAAATGAAAATGTCAGCATCTGCTCTTGTTATATCATTTTATTTCTTCTGTGTGTTCCCATAAATAAATCTTTCTGCAAAAACATTAGGAATTTTTTAGGTTAGTCAATTCTGTCCACTGAAATGAAGTAAAATTTTTTTGTTTGTGCTGTGGAATGGTCACTAGGCTGTTTGACTATTTCTTAAAATTTAAATGCCAATAATAGGGAAGAAATAATGAAAAAGTAAAACTTGATACTTTTTGATCATAAAAGATAGTGGTAAGGACCAAGGTAGAAAAGAACAGGCAATGTATATGTTTATGTTGTAATGTCCACATCTGAACTTTCACCCTAAAGTCTCTATTTATTGTGTGAGATATCGTTTTGTACAGGAGACATTACTTGTGCCCTGTAGCAAACATCTAAACTAAGCCAGATGAATTACACACTAAACCAGTGGATATATTTGCCAAGCCACTCTCCATCATATTTGAAAAGCCGTAGCAATCGGGTGAAGTCCCTAGTGACTGGAAAAAGGGAAACAAAACACCTGTTTTTAAAAAGGGTGAAAATGAGCACCCCAGGAACTACAGATCAGTCAGACCCACCTCTGTGCCTGGTAAGGTCATGGAGCAGATACTCCTGGAAGCAATTTCAAGGCATATGGAAGACAAGGAGGTGATCAGAGACAACTAACATGGCTTCACTAAGGGCATGTCATGCCTGACCAACCTAGTGGCCTCGTGTGATGGAGCGACTGTGTTGGTGGATAAGGGCAGAGCAACTGATGTCACCTTCCTTGACTTCTGTAAGGCCTTTGACACAGTCCTATACAATATATTTACTTCTAAATTAAAGAGATATGAGTTTGATGGATGGACTGTGAGATGGATAAGGTATCGGCTGGATGACCACATCCAAAGAGTGGCAGTCAATGGCTCAATATTCAATTGGAGATCACTAAGAAGTGGTGTCCCTCAGGGGTCCGTACTGGGACAAATACCATTCAATACCTTTATTAATGACATTGACAGTGGAATTGAGTGCACTGTCAGCTTGTGGATGACACCAAGTTGAGTGGTGCACTTGAGGGATGGGATGCTGTCTACAGGGACCAGGACAGGCTTGATAAGTGGGTATATGAGAACCTTGTGAAGTTCAACAAGACAAGTACAAAGTTCTGCACCGGGGTTAGGGCAATCCCCAATATCAATATAGACTGTGGGATGAATGGATAGAGAGAAGAACTACAGAGAAGGACTTGTAAATACTAGGGGATGAAAAATTTAACATGAGCTGGCAATGTGTGCTTGCAGCCCAGAAAGCCAATCATATCTTGGGCCACATATGAATAAGTGTGACCAGCAGGTAGAAGGATTCTCCCCCTCTACTAGGCTTTCATGAGACCCCACCTGGAGTACTGCATCCAGCTCTGGGTCCAGCAACACAAGAAAGACATGGACCTATCAGAGTGGTTCCAGGGGAGGGCCATGAAAATGGTCAGAGGGCTGGAACACCTCTTCTATGAAGAAAGCTTGAGAGAATTGTGTATGTTCAGCCTGGAGAAGGCTCTGAGGAGACTTTATTGTGACTTTTTAGTACTTAAAGGGGGCTTATAAGAAAGATGAAAAGAGAGATTTTACCAGGCCCTGTAGTGACAGGACAAGGGGCAGTGGTTTTAAACTGAAAGAGGGTAGGTTTAGATTAGATATAAGGAAGACATTTTTTAATCAGGATGGTGGTGAGACACTGGAACAGCTTGCCCAGAGAAGTTGTGCATCCACAACTTCCCTGTCATTGAAAGTGTTCAAGGCCAGGTTGGACGGAGCTCTAAGCAACCTGATCTATTGGAAGATGGGGGATTGAACTAGATGATCTTTAAAGGTCCCTTCCAACCCAAACCATTCTATGATTCTAAATATTCTCTTTCTCATTGTTTGACATAGTTGAACTAAGTACTTCACATTAAGATCTGCAATATAGATGTTTAAAGTTAGGTGAATTGAATTCTATCCATGGTATTTTAAATGATTTAATTAATAGATTTGATGTAGAAAAACGAGAGATTAAGAAGGGAATAGAAGAAAGAATTAACTATGGGATTCCTTTCAATACTTGAAAGCGCTGCTCAGGGAGGTGGAGACTTGGCATACATAATTGTTTCATTATTTCAATTTTTTTCCAAGGGAACTTAGGGGAAAAGATTTCTTTTTAAATAAATATGCTGCTGAAGTAATATAGCAAGATGGCAATTATTTTATTATAGAGAAGGGTAACATGGGAGACTGAGTAGTACTTTGTTAGCATTTAAAATCTGACTTACATAAATATGGAACAGATTTTGAGTGGTTTTCTTCTGAAGGATAAATCACTACATAATATTTTAAAATGAAAGAACATAAATAGTATTTTCTCCCACTTGAAGAATGTAGATAGTATTTTCAGTAAATGAAGAAACTTTCACAACAAAAATCTTATTAGTGACCACAAAAATGTTTGGGAACTCTAGAAATGGTACTCAATATTTGAAGCCTACAGTTGCAGAAGTCTATATGACTCCCGTTTGTTTAGATTGAAGAAGGTATATTTGAGAGACTACACAATTTGTGGATGAAATTAGTAGGTATTGTCAAATCCCATGGTTTTAAATCTGAGAAATATCTTCCTCTGCAAAATTGTTTTTTAAATAATGATAATAAAAGAATAAATTGAAAAAGCAATATCCAAAGATTTATTTTAGATAATTAAAACCCTAACTATGGAAAATGAACACACTGAACTAATGGTGTTTATTTATGCCAGGGTGTGGATATCAGCTCCTTGTTAAAAACAAGTAGAATATTGAACCAGAGATATTCTTCAAGGAAATTCACAGGATTTCCTGTCTTTACTAAAAGATATCAAAAGTTTGCACCTGTCTTGTCATGTTTGTTTATTAGATTCTGTGGATGCATCTGAATACAAGGTCCGAATTTTTAGCTTTTAATAAAAGGAGCTCTTGGTAATATGAGAGCCATTCATCAGAATCTGGCCTTCAGTATCTTCAACTATTTGAAGATCTCACTTTTCTGAAGGACTATATCATGGGTTCCTCTGCATTTCAGTGTGTCATTTGGGAGATCTTTCAGAGCTTATCCAGTTGAGGATGACAGCAATTTCCGCTGATGCTGCTGATAGCCAGTTCCTGTACAAATGCCCCTTTGGTGACTGCTGTTCTTGTTTACTTTACAACTGATATGCTGAGTCTGTTGAGCAGCTGTATAGTTTCCTCCAGTAAAGAGAGAATCTGCCATATGGATAGATTCCTCAAAAAACCCAAAGATGATACAGATTTCTTCACATCATGCTTCTCTCCTTCACTTCCAGGCTCACATACATATGCATACATCTGTGGAATGCAAGGGCCATGCTAACATGGGGCAACGATGATTAGGGAATCCTGAAGCCAGGAGACACTTTAGAGCTGCCACACTCTATATCAGGGTAACTGTGTATGGCGAGGTTCATTTCTTTCCTGGTCTATAGGTTAGGCCTTCATTCCACATCTAAGATTGAGAAACTGTGATTAAAATTCCAGTTTCAACCTTAGCTCATTTTATATTATTTATCAATTAAGCAACAGTAACTTGTAACACAACACTAAAATAAAATATTGAAATATCAATTTTTCATGAGTTCTTTCCCTTTAAGTCCCATTGTATACATCCTTGAAGCTCTTTAAGGTACATTGTGAGCATTTTCAGATCTTGGCTGTATAATGGAGGTACTAATTTCATGTGTTTAGTTTTTATTTCAATACAATTCCTCTAAACATTATTTCAGACAGTGAGTATTTCTTGAAATTTTTTATTTAAATGGGCTTTTTTTTTTTTGAGAAAACAGAACAAAACCATACAAATAAAATATTGCCATATGGGGCAAGAAATGATAACATTTAAATATGTAAGTTATTAAAAACCTTAATTGCTGAGCTAGAATTGAAAAAAAAAAAAGTAAAAACTTGGCCTGTTAAAATTATTACATCAATGTAGTGTGAACTAACAAGGAAACAAACATAATTCCTAAGCATATTAGGAGCTTTCAGATGTCTGTAATGAAAAAATCCTCAGATATCTCTGAAGCTTACCGTTGGTTTAGTTGTACTTTTGTCAAAATATTCTATGTTGTTTAAGATAGCATAAGAGTTTTTGTACAAATAAACATCAATTTGATGAAAATGTATTTTTCCTGATTTTGCCTAGCCTTAAATTTCCTGGGATGAGAACTGAAGCAGAAAAATCAAATACTATAAAACTCATCCCTGACAAAACTATTTCTTCTGTTTGTCTTGTGTGGCCCTTAATATATCTAGAAATGTAGGAACTGTCCTATCCTATCTGGACTTAACTCCAGAGTGAAGAATAATAGGGGAAGAGTGAAGTCATTTTCTCTCCTGCTCATATTAGCCATGCCTTATCTTTACCATCTGTCTTGGGTAGTATAGTGTGCATAGACGTTTATGGTATTATCTGTGCTGTCAAGTCAGCTTGGAGCTCAAACTTGCCCTTTAAGCTCAAATTTCCTGATGTTCACATTGTTGACTTGGTAGCTCAAGCTCTGTCCCTGGCATGGGGTGATCTGGGCTCTGAGCCCTCACTGTAGGCAGCCAGAGTACGGACACGGGCAGCCGGAGCCACAGGGGTCTCGCTGGAACAGGCAGAGCGGCAGAAGGCGGTGGAGGAAGACATGACATTGGGACTGTGGCTGGGAGCAGGAGTTGCGCCCAAAAATGGCAAGATGTGCTCCTTGTCCACAGCCCTGGACGAGCAGGGGATCCAATACATCCCAAAAGAAAGCTCTCAAAACCAGACAGTTTTGACTAAATAGGGACAATATATTTTTTTCCAGAATTTGTGTTCCTTGCCTCCTCACACTGTTTTCCTAGTCAGATTCCGGATAGTATCTTCACATCAGATTTAGCGTTTACCCTCTTTAGCAAGTACACCAAAGCATTTCTTAGGTGAAGGTGAGAATTCAGATGGGAGATTTTTCAGTTCTCTTCCAGATAACAGTTTCAAGATGTGGAAACCATATTGAACTACAGTGAACCATCCATAATTTTTAAAAAAATAAAATAAAGGATGATTTCTGGTTATGAATTCTCCTGCTGTTATGATTTCAAGTGGGGTACTTCTTTCCTCCAATAACTAATTGTGTAATTCTCAAAGGACATCCATCAGATGTATTTTCCTAAGTGTGATATTAAAAGTACTATACAATAGAAAAGTGAAAGAATCGAGTCTGGGGTACAGGTTTTGAACAACTCTAAATATAGTTTCTAATACATTTGTTATAGTTTTAGAGAAATTGTATACAGTAATTGAGTTATCTCTGAGAATTCTCTGTTAAAGTGGGGTATATATTTGCTTCGAAGGTTCATAAAACAGAAATACTGGGGCTACCAGTGTGTGATAACGTGTGATCATGCCAAGACGTTCACAGCAGTGGTGTTTTCTCTCAGGATCTCCATCAATGATCCCAATTTTTGATGGAATTGGGAATGGAACGATGGAATCATTTAGGTTGGAAAAGACCCTTAGGATCACCAAGTCCTACTGTAAACCTATCACTGCCAAGTCCACCCCTAAACCGTGTTCCTAAATGCCACATCTACATGTCTTTTAAATACCTCCAGGGATGGTGACTCAGATATTTTAGAAATATCCTGACATATATCTACAGGTTTCTTCATCACTTTCTTAACCTCCAGATGACAACATAGATTAGTCACGTATTTCAGCATTTTGTTGAACTGAGGCCATGAGGATGAGAAGACTGGAAACTGGATCTATGAACAAAATATGTCATATTTAAAAGGAAATCCAATACAAGGTGGCACAGCAATTTCGTATGTTCATATCCCTGCTGTCTCTTCAATTTATTAGAAAAGAACAAGTGAGTTTGTAATCTGTTTAGTATATTTGTGTGTATCTAAATACCTCACTTATGTTTTCAAAATCTTGTTTGCTTTCCTTGAGAGTACTTTCTTCTATGGAAGAAGTATACTAAAATTAAACAAATATGCAGCCTCAGAGTGACTCAGAAAAAGCAATTTTTCTTCATTTCAGTCCTTGTTGTTTATGAAATATGCATGAGGCACAAAATCTGCAGCTGCAGATGTACACACACTGAGGATCTTACATCTGTTAAAATCAAAACAAAACTACAGTACCAAGAATGATCAAAAACAAAAAATGGAAAACTTTCCCTTCAAAAACTCTTAATTTAAATCACAGGGGAATATTGAAAGCGATAACTTTTTCAGTTGTTTTTTGTAGGTTTTTTTCTGGACCAGTTCCAGCTTAAGTAAGATTCTGTGGCAAACAATTGTTTTCACTGTGTTATGAAACATAACCTAATTGTCCATCACTATGACTTCAATTGCTTCAGTGACTTTGTAACTTCAATGGCTTTGGTGACCAGGACAAGCAGAGCTATTCTGTGATGTAAATTGTGATTCTTTGCTTTTTAATTTGATGCAGTTTGTAGAAAAAAAATCAAGAGTATTTATAATCAAAGCATGCAGATGCAGCTCCCCAGGTTTGCCAAGATCTATGGCATTCTTTGTTTATCAGTATCATTCCGTAATTACCTGGTACTGTATGTCAAGTTGCAGAAGAACGGCATTTCTCACTGTAACATCCTGGCTATCTGCATTGGGAAGTTGGCAGGTAAGAAGAAATGAAAGGTCTGATGCTCTATGAACATCAGGACATGTTGCATTGTAAAAATTTATTGATAGTTAATGTAGGGATAGACCTTAATGAGATTTAATATAAACATTGTATGGCTATTTTTCAGATAGTTGAGTTTCTAAACCTGTTCTAGTAATATGAGGTTGGAAATGTATTTTACACATTTAATTACATAATTTGTGTAAACAGATATCTGGGTGCCTAGAACTTTTCATAAGGATATATCCCCCTACTGCTCATATTCAATTTCCTTTCTGTTATTCAAGAAATTCTAATAAGATTATGACAAAGTTAACCAGAACTTGAGCATTTATGATGTTATTTCTTTGGCAAGAAGAAACAGAGAAAGAAGTTTTTACAAATGGAGCCAGAGAGAATAGAAGCCAGCAGCTCTTGTCAGCTGTAGTATTATAGTTGCCCTACAGCTTTTGCTTTGGCTCTTCTTGTCTGCTGCAGTATCTTTTTCATCCAAGGGGTCTGATTCTGACCAAGTTCAAAATAGAAGCTGCTAAAGCCATAGACCACAATCATTCTGGCTTTTGTGTGAATGGTATGGATCTAAGAGGATGTTAGTGTTTCTAAAAAACTAAAACTAAATTGTTTCTATAGTAAATTATTGTAATGTCATTGCTTGTGCCTTGGTCTTTTTTTGCTTTGTGTACTTTGTTTGGTTAAAGTAAGTTGACTAGGGGAGATCTTGGAGGATGCAAGCAGACTTCTGTATATAGCAAAGTCTATGAAATGGTTAGAAGTATCTTAGGCTACTGTGCAAATCTGAGTGTGATACAGCCAGCTCTTTTTGCAGTGTGATTTAAAAAAGCCATTATGTTTAGTTGAATCTGATTTTATACGTGAAAGAATAACAGAAGACAGACAATCCAATTGTAACATTTTTGGTTTTTCTCTGTTCCAAAAATCTCAGGTGGTCATGTGGACTGAGAGTTTCAGTATCAAAGACAGTCTGTAGGAAATATATGCCTGCTACACACTGAAGCATGAGAGCACCTAGCTGTAGTTAAAGCCCCTGTAGAGGACTGGGAAGCCCCAAAGGCATTTTATTTCTCTTTTACAATAACTGTCTCCCTATATCAGAATGTTTTACATTAGAATTCTAAGGCCAAAAAGCTTCTACGTATATTTAGTTTTAAAATAATAAAAACAACTGGACAAGATTTAGGAGCTCTGCTATTAAGTTGAACAATATTAAGCTGGAACTCAATTCTGTCCAAACACTTTTCATCACATCTTATAGAATCATAGAATCATAGAATG
>JMFS01122483.1:0-14253 GCA_000699545.1 Podiceps cristatus
GAGAGAAAAATCGGGGGTAAAGTTGAGCCTGGGAAAAAGGGAGGGGTGTGGGGAAGGTGTTTTAAGGTTTGGTTTTATTTGTCATTACCCTTCTCTGATTGTGATCAGTAATAAATTAAATTCATTTTCCCCAAGTCGAGTATGTTTTGCCCATGATGATAATCAGTGAATGGCCTCTCTCTGTCCTTATCTCAACCCACAAGCCCACAAGCCTTTCATTACATTTTCTCTGCCCTGTCCAGCTGAGGAGGGGGAGTGACAGAGCGGCTTTGGTGGGTACTTGGCATCCAGCCAGGGTCAACCCACCACAACTTTTCATTAAAAACATTTCACAGAATAACAGGATTTCTTTAACCTCCTAAAAACAGCGCCAGTCAGGTGAAGTTCAAATTCTGATAATACACAGCAAAATCACTTTGTGCAAGCTGCGTACTTCTACCCTTTAGACGGTTACTGAGTTTTCTCTTTTATACATACTGAATATACTTTTTGTTAGAAACTGTTCATTAAGAGTATTTCCTTACAGTTGTTTGGAGTTTTCAAATGCATTTCCCCTGTAAAACCTAGCCCAAGGTTTCAACTGTCTGGCATGAAGAGAGCATGGCTCAGTTTTAATAAGATGACTGCTGTTGAAGTGGGATTAAGTGTGACAGTGAAAGCCATGCAAGATAAGTAGAATTACAGGTAGAAGAGTAATTTCTGAGACAAGGATAGTTAGCAGCTCAAGGATTTAAGAGAAAAAATACCAACATGGAAGGCATGTCAGCAGCTTTCAAGAAGCAACAGAGGCTGGACCTTCTCCACCTGACTGGCAACTGCTGGGTAGCAAAGACTTTTTGGGTACCTTATCGGTTGTGAGGAGTGTCTTAATATAGAGCCTCATAGCTCATTAGTCCTAGCTATCTATTTGTGCATTAGCTAATGCACAACTGTTTCATACTCTGATGCTGTGAGTATCCTGTTTAAATGTAGAGTTTCTTCGTGAATAATGAAAGTTGTGAGAAATAATCGCATGTCTCTATGTTCGACACTTTTAATAGTTGATCAGATTCGAGAAATGAACATGTATTTCACAGCCATTGATTTAATATATCACAGATGCAAATTAATTATTCAGATGTCATATTTCTTGTCAATATTTGTTATTTCAATCTAGACAGGCTAAAAAGTACTTTGAAGGAAAAAAAAAGGAAAAAGTGGGTCATCGTATTTCCCCAAAAAACATAAATATAGGAAAATAATCATTTAGTGAAGTAAGTTTCTCTTCTTACAAAGCCACATTTTCATACCATTGTAAAGGACAGTCCAGATTGGAATGAACAAGGACAAGATTTTAGAATAAGCATATTTTGGAACTGTAGTGGTGAGGCACAGGCACTCAGCAATTACAGAAACTGAACCTAGCTGCAGATTCACTGCCTTTAGAGGCCAAGTTACTAAAACAACAAAACAAAACAAAAAAGCCCTAAGGCAACAGGCAAACAGAATGGCTTCTGAAAGAGGACAAACAGTACTTATAAAAAAAAGTTCTTTCTGTTTTCATGTCATTAAGTTCCAAGACTGGGCATATCCACAGAGTCTGGTCTTTCTCCACTATTTTGTGATAGGGAATACTTCGTCAAATAGATTAGTCTTTCACACATAACTAAGTATTTCTCAGTAAATGCTGTTCTTTGAAGTGTGCTTGCAGGTAAAGAATTTCATATTATATTATGTATGCACCAATGCATGCATAGTTTATGCATACTTCTGGCTTAGTGTAAAGGTAGCAAATAATTTAATGTCCTGAAGAAACAGAAATATGCTAAGTCTTCAGCTGGAGGACATAGGAGATCATTACCTCAGCAGAACATTCAAAAACAGAAAAGATTTAAAAAACAAAGAAAGTTATCCTTGAATATGAGAGGGTATGGACAAATATTATGACCTGTGTTGGCTAGAAATTTAAGGGGTTTTATTTAGCTGTAGGTTCCTCAATAGAGAACAAGCAACCTATAGACAGTCAGTGCCTATTTAGCAATCGGGTAAAGAAATCTAAATGAGACAGTATCTGCATTTGTAGCAAGTTCTCTGCTGAGATGTCAAAGCTGAAGATGAGAGACCCTCAGTCTAGGAATGCACATGTAACTCAGACACTTCAGCTCATTACTAGCCTTGGGAATATACAAACTGAGCTCTCATATCTCAAATGGTGATATGGACAATGTTTTTCACTACTGTAGAATACAACTACTGGATAATGGTGTAACTGTTGAATTTACATTCTGCTTGTTCTTTGTTTACCTCCATGAGTTATTCTTTTCATTGCTAAAACACATAGATCCAAATTTTTACTAGGTAGCTGGCAAACCATGGATTTTTTTTTTTTTTTTTGGCCTGGCATAAGAAAAAAACCCACAAAACCACACACACACCCCAAACAAAACCAACAAACCATACTCTCACTCTTTTGAGATATCAAAGGCAGCTAAACAAGACAGATGTTTGAGCAAATCTTGATGCTCTACTTTTATAGTGTGCTTTTTAAAATCAGAAAGAAAAAGCACCTTAAAAACTACACTGATAAGGATTACACAAAAGTACAGGCAGACAAGAGTCTGTCCCACACAACAGTTTACTTTGAAGACTGAAATTGTATTTGGCTTCAGTAATTGGCAGTTCTTGGGCTGAGACTCTGAAGAATACAGTTTCTGCCCCTTGTGACTAAACATATATAGCAATTTGAGAGGTGGCCAAGATGAGCAAATCCACAGGATAACTGTTATTACAGCAGTTAATAGAGCAAAGAAATACAAGGTAGATTTGGCAGAACTTTAAAAGGCATTGGGTACAGCACCAGTGAAGTTAATGGGACCAAGGCAATTTATAAAATGTAGATACAGTCTGCTGTAGATATATCGGTTAGGCTGTCTCTTCCTCCTAGGCCAGTACTTTGTTATATATATACATGCTGCAACCACTCATAAGTAGTTCCAGGATCAGGAAACACAGATGCCAGCACTTGGTATCTGTGAAAACTATTTTGTGAGTAAATATTTCATGAGTAAATGTTTTATTAATTTTTGTGACAAAATTATTTTATCAGTAAAATAATTAGTTTTTCACCAGCTGCTGGAGCACTTGAGTCCCTAGCTGTAATATATACCTCAGTCATTCATTTCATATTTTTAACAGCAAAGCAGAATTCTGTCTAAATACATATACATTCTGAAAACATTCACCAGCCACAAGCACTCTCCAAATGACACTATTAAAATCACTGTTGATTCTGTCCTTTTAATTTCCTATATGATTCTGACTGCAATTTATACATTGGAGCAGAAAATGTCTTTGCATTGCATGACATCCCTGTTAATTGCAAAAAGACATTCACAGAAGAATGAGCAGTTGTAATGGCATTCACTTTAAGAGCATCCTGTAGCCATCTACTAGGTTGCTATACTTGAAAACATCAGACAGTAACATGTTAAGCAGAGTTAAATTGGGATTTGAACCGTGTATTTCAAATATGCATATTTCACTACATTTTTTATAATACCAATGGCATGAAATGACCATGCTTACTTCAGCTAGATAGCTGAGTTATTTGTTGAATTGCATTCTTGCAATACCCAAAATGATTATACATATTAAAGCTCTATGAATGCATTTACCTTGTCTTTGGAGCATAAATTTTCCAAAGTCTTTTCCATGTATGTCACCTTGATAGGTAAAAACACCTCTTTCAATCCCTGATGATACCTAGAATACATTGAAAGAAGAAAAAGATTTCTGAAACAAATAAATAAGAATGTTTAGGAATTTTTTTTTCTGACTTAAGAGTATATACATGGAGTCCAGATTTTCACTTTTATCTTTTAAAATATTATTGAACTCTCTATATTTATAAAATATTTATCATTTTAAGTTTGCAACAGTATCAAAGTTTCAAAATAACACCTAGAATGAATTTAAAATACGTGATTTATAGTTCTGGGTTTTAAAATACTTCAACTTCTTGAAATTTCTTCTTGGAGATCCTTGCAGCAGGAAAGATGCAAGGATCATTGATGCTTTAGAAACTATGGAAGCATCTGAGAATGGTAATGTAGGATTAGGTCTTTTCTCTTCAAAAATGTGGTGAAATACACAACTGAAGTGCATCTACACCAATGAACACAGCATGGGCAACAAATAGGAGGAGTTGGAAGCTATTTTGCACCAGGAAAGCTATGATATAGTTGACATCATGGAAACATGGTGGGATGACTCACACAACTGCAGTGCTGCAATGGATGGCTACTAACTTTTCAGAAGGGATAGGCTAGGAAGTGGTGGGGTAGCCCTGTATATTAGGGAGTGTTTTGATTGTCTAGAGCTTAATGACAGTAACAATAGGGTTGAGCGTTTATGCCAACAAGACATATATTATAGTGGGAGTCTGTTATAGACCACCCAACCAGGATGAAGAGGCAGACAAAATACTCTATTGCAAGCTGGGAGAAATCTCATGATTGCTAGTCCTTGTTCTCATGGGGGACTTCAACTTGCCGGATGTCTGCTGGAAATCCAATGCAGCAGAGAGGAAACAGTCTAGGAGGTTCCTGGAGTGTGTGGAAGATAACTTCCTGACACAGCTGGAGAGAGAACCAACTAGGGAAGGCACCTGCTGGACTTACTGTTTGTGTACAGAGAAGGACTTGTGGGTGATGTGACAGTTTGAGGCTGTCTTGGGCACACTGATCATGTAATGATAGTTTTTGATTGCTGAAGAAGCAAGTAGGGAGGTCACCAGAACCGCTACCTGGGACTTCCAGAGTGCAGACTTTGGCCTGTTTAGGGGCCTGGTTGACAGAATCCCTTGGGAAGCAGTCTCAAAGGTCAAAGGAGTTCAGGAAAGCTGGGCATTGTTCAAGAAGGAAATCTTAAAGGTGCAGGAGCAGGCTATCCCCATGTGCTGAAGGATGAGCTGGTGGGGAAGAAGATTGGCCTGGGGAAACATAGAGCTTTGGTGGGAACTCAGGAAAAAAAAAAAAAAAAGAGAGTTTGACATCTTTGGAAGAAGAGGCAGGCAACTCAGGAGATGGACAAGGATGCCATGAGGTTATTCAGGGGGGGAAATTAGAAGGGCTAAAGCCCAGCTAGAACTAAATATAGCTACTGCTGTGAAAGGCAGTTAAAAAGGTTTCTATAAATATATTAGCAACACAATGAGGACCAAGGAGAATCTCTCTCCTATTTTGGATGCAGGGGGAAACACAGTGACAAAGGATGAGGAAAAGGCTGAGGTACTTAATGCCTTCTTTGCCTCAGTCTTTAATAGCAAGACCAGTTTTCTTTGGGAACCCAGCCCCCTGAGCTGGAAGACAGGGATAAGGAGCAGAATGATGTCCCCATAATCCATGGAGAAATAGTCAGTGACTTCCTACACAACTTAGACACATATAAGTCTATGGGGCTGGATGGGATCCACTTGGGGGTACTGAGGGAGATGGTGGAAGTGCTCACTAAGCCACTTTCCATCATTTATCTGCAGTCCTGGCTAATGGGGGAGGTCCCAGTTGACTGGAAGATAGAAAAAGTAACACTCATCTACATAAGAAGTGCTGGAAGGAGGATCTGCGTAACTACAGGCCTGTCAGTCTGACCTTGGTGCTAGGGAAGGTTATGGAGTGGATTATCTTGAGTGCCATCACATGGCATGTACAGGACAAACAGGTGATCAGGCTCAGTTACCATGGGTTTATGAAAGGCAGGTCCTGCTTGACTAACCTGATCTTCTTGTATGGCAACTTAGTGGATGAGGGAAAGGCTGTGGATGTTGTCTACCAAGAATTCAGTAAAGCCTTTGACACCATTTCCCACAGCATTCTCCTGGAGAAACCAGCTGCTCATGGCTTGGACAGGTGTACACTTCACTGGGTAAAAATCTAGCTGGATGACTGGGCCCAAAGAGTGGTGGTGAATGGAGTTAAATCTAGTTGGTGGCCAGTCACAAGTGGTGCTCCCCAGGGCCCAGTAATGGGGCCAGTTCTGTTTAATATCTTTGTTAATGATCTGGATGAGGGGATCAAGTGCACTCTTGGTAAGTTTGCAGATGACACCAAGTTGGGCAGGAGTGTTGATCTGCTTGAGGGTAGGAAAGCTCTACAGAAGGATCTGTACAAGCGGGATCAATAGGCCGAGGCCAATTGTATGAGGTTCAACAAGGCCAAGTGCCGGGTCCTGCACTTGGGTACAAAACATGCAACACTACAGGCTTGGGGAGGAGTGGCTGGAAAGCTGCCTGGCAGAAAAGGACCTGGGGGTGTTGGTCAACAGCTGGCTGAATATGAGACAGCAGTGTGCCCAGGTAGCCAAGAAGGCCAAGAGCATTGTGGATTGTACCAGAAATGGTGTGACCAGCAGGAGTAGGGAAGTGATTGTCCACCTGTACCCAGTTGGCACTGGTGAGGCCGCACCTTGAGTGCTGTGTTCAGTTTTGGGCCCCTCACTACAAGACAGACATTGACCTACTGGCGCATGCTCAAAGAAGGGCAACAAAGCTGGTGAAGGGTCAAGAGAACAAGTTTTATGAGGAGCAGCTGAGGGAACTGGGGTTGTTTAACCTGGAAAAAAGGAGGCTGATGGGAGACCTTGTTGTTCTCTACAATTACCTGAAAGGAAGTTGGAACGAGGTGGATATTGGTCTCTTCTACCAAGTAACAAGTGGTAGAATAAGAGGAAATGGCCTCAGGTTGTGCTGAGAGGTTTAGACTGGATGTTAGGAAAAATGTCTTCATCGAAAGGGTTATCAAGCATTGGAACAGGCTGCCCAGCGAAGTGATGGGGGCACCATCCCTTGAGGTATTTAAAAGATGTTTAGATGTGGAGCTTAGGGACATAGTTTAGTGGTGGACTTGGCAGTGCTAGGTTAACAGTTGGATGTGATGATCATAAAGTTCTTCTCCAACCTAAATGATTCTATGATTCTATTCTATGAATCTATAACTGGAATACATATAATTAGCATATGGATATAGAAGCCCATTGAATTTTCAGATTTTAAATTATTTTCCATAGAAAGCATTATGAGGCATAAAGAGAACTGCAGAGTAAAATAACTCTCTTTTTCTTGAAGATTAAATATAATTTTATTACAGTGAACTATTTACAATATTGCTAAAAGACAACATTGCTAAATATAAAATTCCCACTCTCAGAAAACAAGCCAAAACCGTGACAAAATATGCTGATTCACTCCACCTTCCCCTTAGCAAACTCAAAATTCTAATGTGAGTGTGGCAGACAGAAGTTAATATACATATTCCTGAAAAGAAAAAGAATTTGATTTCTACACTGACATCTAGAGTGCTGTATTCCATATTTTTAATATAAAAAGTTGGATAGTGTTACATAGGAAATCACAAATTGCTTCAAACTTTAAATTCAGCAAGCTTTATCCATAGCAGTCTGGTTACTTACATAACCATCTAGTGCCCAGTTGTCGTTTTCAAACTTGCTTACAAAAATATCATTAGGTCCTTTAATCTGAAAAACTTTCAAGAGCAAATGGGCTTCTTCTTTCTTGTAAACACCTATTAATATAAAGGAGGTAACGCATGCCTTTTAAACAGTATTTCAACCAGCTTGTTCAAATATCCTTTCAAAGCTAAGTATTTCACTTTAGAACTAAAATATTTTGTAGAAAACATTCTGTAATAACAAAATTTTATAACCTGGAAAAAACAAGATTTCAAGTGCTGTAATAACAAGGTCTTATTTTACTGATCACTTGCCCATATCATATTTGATAACAGGATGCAAAGATGGTTTTATACTGTTTGATTTTATACATAAATGGGCAAGAGTATTTTTCTTTTCATATAGTATTTCAATAATTTTCAATACAAATCTAATTCCTTGAAATTTTCTTGAAATGAAAAAACATGGATTTTACTCACATCACAACAGTGTATTGCTACAGTAAATATTGATAATGCAGTGAAAGAAAATTTGCTATTTGGCAGCCAGCTACTGAAATTCTCTCTGAACGCTTGACCTTAAAAGGTATTGATAGTTGATAATGCTCTTTTCAAATACAACTGATCAGAGGCTAAGTCTGCACAGTTAGATTTGCAGAAAAGAACGCATGATGTTGATTAAAGGGTACATATAATTTACTAAGTTATTTAATTATCTGTGACTATTTTATGTCATGCCATTATCAAGACCATATTGTTTTAAAGCAGACATTAATCACTATCGAATAATAAAGCTTTTCAATGGTGTAGTTCTTAAAAATGTCTATATACACTTCAAAATAACCTATGAATTCAATGCATTAATACTACCCAACATTCAGAGATGAAAAAATCCCACCTCAACATTTATTTGAAATGTAAAGGGAAATATAGATGGGGAACTGCATATAAATTGACTGAAATCTGTACAGTCCATTAGATTAGGACCTTTCCTTTCACAAAATAAGCAGAAAAAGATTTTTATTGAAAACATAAAGCACTTCATTTATTTTGTGTTTGTCAGAAAATACAACAAAACTGAAAAGATGAAAAAAAATTAAAAGAACAGCTTTTTAAACATCACATCCTGAACCTACCTGATAATTTAAGTTGTATGTTGGATGCCTCAATGAATGTGGCATTCACTTTGCTGCTTGTAGTGTTGAACCAATCAACAGTCAGAGTAGCCGGCTGTCTTTTTCCTAAATATTCATAAAACCCTTTCCACAGTGAATTTATAAAAAACACATCTGAAGGAACTAAATAAAAGTGGGCAAAAAAGAAAAAAGAAAGGAATAAATTACAACAAAGTAGCAATCTTTCTAGCCATACTTATGTTCTTCATTCTTTCTGTTATAGCATCGATCCATTGTTCTAAGGAGGTTTTATAGTAAAAATTTTACAATAGTAAAGACAGTATATCTAACGACCTTTCCACACAGTTGCCTATATTATAGAACACCTGTCCATTACAATATACATTCTTAAATAACCTCACACTTCACAGCTTACATGCTTCAGTGAATGTCCTCAAGACTATGAAAAATAATGGGCTCTTCCCCTAAAGGCCTGTAGCTTTAAAGTACGATGGAAAAAAGGAGAATAATATTCTGAAGTCAGGGATTCCTGGAAGGCGACACTATCTTAGGCCATCCCTTTTGTTTCATGAATCTATTAAAGCAGCACTGTGTGTGATTTTCAACTGAATATCAACTGAATATTCAAATGAATTCCAGATACAGTTTAGCACAAGATTTTATCAGTCTTCTCTATACAATATTACTGCACCTGTGAACACTGAAATTGCCAGAGCAGGGAACTTGTTTGGTTTAAAATAAGAATCTGGTTCTCTGAAACAGCAGTTTGAATAATCTGAAGTAAAAAAACCTATAAAATGAAGCATGAATTATAGGAAGAAGTATATGTGTTTTGGTCATTTATTTGATGTTACTGGTATTTTTCCTCTATAGAGAAAAAATACATGATTTACAGGTCATTAAAGGTTATATTTTAAATATTTGTCTAAGTTGCCAACAGAGCAGAAAAAGTCTCTCTTATTCAACAGTATGTGCAATATTAATATTATTTTAAAAGAAAATATGGAAGAGGGAAAAAAAAAATCTTAGGAGATGTTCATTTTACATCAGATACATTTACAGGGTGCTACGTGTCTTGAACACTAATTTCTCCCCTACACATTGCTATATTTCTCCCGTATACTTTGCTGTTATAAAATGTAGGAAAAAAAGGAAAGCTTACTTCAAACATGATGGTTAAGTTAAATAAACAGTTAAGTTGGCCAAAAGAGACCAGTCCTGGCTCCTGGCCAGGCAGCACCCAGTGTTTCCTGGCAGCTTCTGACCATGAAAATAGACATTTTTCCACTTAATTCTCAGCTTTGTCTAGCATTACAAATTGAGAAGTAAAGCTTTAAGAATCAAACTAAAACTTCATAAAAAGAATTGTTTAACCAATCACACATGATATCTTGACAAAATGACAGCCCTAGCAACTAGTAAAATTCACCCTTACTATCCATGACCACTACAAATGATACTTGCTAAGTAGCTAAAGACTGATATTAGAAATGTTTCACACTTTTCTAACTAAGCTCTTAAAACAAATACTGGATTTTTTTGCATTTTATCAAACTCTGAGCATGTGAAAGGCAGATGTCTATATTGAAGGAAATTCATCAGTGCATGTATCCTGCATATCTATTTTGAATAAATTCCATGGATAATTCTTCCTCCACCTAATCACTGATTGCAAAAATGAATCAAAAAGAAACCCAGGTCAATAATACCATATAGAATCACGGAATTATAGAATGGTTTGTGTTGGAAGGGACCTTAAAGATTATCTAGTTCTAATCCCACTGCCACAGGACATATATTTCCAACAAAACATACTGACAGGCAGTGCATCTGATAATCTGATGGCTGATTAGCTGTTGACAATCTCCTAATCATATTATTACACTTGCTAGTACATATTTCATAAAGAGGAAGGATAATAACTTCTTCAGTGCCTTTTGCCTTCAAATTGTGCAAAAGACACAAACAAATGTTCAAGCTCAATGTGGCATGGTTTGAAAACATCTTTAGTATGTTGTCTGTACTACCACTGGATTCCATGTGAGTGGGGGCCCACTATATACCTTGAGTACAACAGCTTCAGAGAATCTTAAGTGCTCCCTCTCCAAAGCAAAACTCAGTGCAGGGCTGGGGCTTTACACAAGCTAATCTCAACTTAATATTAAAAATCTGAAACACTACATTTCAAATGGTATCTTATAGTCCTTAGAATTCATATATTTTCTGTCAATATATGCATTCTGTAAAGGGTCTTTCAGACTCTTTCCTACATATTTCTCATTGCTTTGACACAATAGTAACATGCAGTAAATTTGAAATCTAGCATTTTAAAAATATTTTTATTTTTATTTGCTTTTAATTAAAATTGTATGTCTGAATTTATTCTCATAAAGGTGAATATCTAGTCTTACTGGTACGAACCTGACAAGTATTATGTAAGAGCTTTATAAAGGAGAAGGCACCATAGTTCTTTTCTCACGTTCAAATTCTTCAGTATGTAATTTCTCTAACCACTCTGTCAATAACAGTTGTTAATCTTTGTGAAATATTACCATTGGCTCAGTATTTACAGAATCTGCACTTGCTGCAGATGGACATCAGTAGGGGAAGAAAATAGCATAATGTATTTCTGCTTCCCCTGTCATGTTTTTGTAAAAGGTTAAAATGCAAGTGCTGCAGTCCCATGGATGCTGCTGAGGAATCAGAGTGGCTCTGACCCAATTCTACCAAGACCTTGCAATGTCCCTACCTTTCCCACCCACTGTGGGCAAATACAGAATGAGAAAAATAAACTGGGTATTATTATACTAATATTGCACCAACAGCGAATTCTCCTCGGGACGTGATAAATGGGGGGAAATCCATGGCTACCCATTAAAACAGCCTCTTAACTATTTTTGCAAAGACTAAACAAAGCAGTGAGAAGCATTGGGACCAAACACAGTATCGTAGTTCTTAAACTTCACATGGGTATTGTGAGAATTCTTCAGCTGCAATCTAAACTACGTTACTATTTACAGTACTGTAAAAACGATAGTTACTATTGCTTATGAAAACATCAACTCTTGAAAAAATAGAAATGTAATAGACAATAATAAACATAATTTTATTCATATAAATCAGAACATTAATCTTTTCTCTTACAAAATCTCTAGTTTAGAAATATTAGCTTCATCCCATTTAAAATACAGATAGCAGCAAATGGAATTCTACCAAAAGCCAAGATAACAAAGAGAATGCTCCAAAATGCATAGTATTCTATCCTAAGGAGAATTCACAAGTTCAAAAGACATAATAATAGTGCAGACTTTTTTTAAAAAAACAGCTTGAAACTTTTCCTCCTTAATTGCTGTCATTTGTTACACAGATTCAGTTTTCTGCTTACCTTTATCGGCATTTTCAATCATAACATTTCATTTCTTTAAAAAAATGTCTTTCAAATAGTACTTACTTATCAAAGCTAGTTATAAGGGACATGATATGGTGTGAATTGATACTGATGCTGTGCATAGTGAATGTATTTGGAGACTTGGTCTATGTTTTAATTTGGCATTGAAACTTCCAAAACCTGTGTGGTAGCAGATTAATTCATACCTTAAGTGTTCCGTGAGGTGAATCCTCCAATAAATTAAGACTATATATTAATTATAACAAATGCATATTATATCCTGCTTTATTGTGAGTTTGTAGAAGTAATGCATTTGATGAGAACTCATTTATAGTTTCACCTGACATTCTCACTAATAAACTTCACCAGGAAGGTTAATTATCAGAAGAAATACCTTTTTATCCAATCTACTCTACAGAGTCCTTACGTGAACTGCCATGAGTGTGAACCATTAATCTCATTTTTCCTGCAGCTTGCTAAAATTCAGAATATAGAGTTGCAAACTCATTTACAGTGAAAACTCTGCTCATTTATAAATAAGTCAGTAAAAAAAAAAAAAAAAAAAAAAAGAAAAGGCCTTTCATTTTCTGAAAATGTTTGAACCTAAAAAGATCTACACCAAGGATTACTCAGTTGTAATTGTCTACTCTGTCACTGACAGGAGGAAAAGGTTAACTGCACACATGTTCATGAGGAGGCATAGAAAAGCAGCAGCAATGTTTGCTTACTACTGGGGGGTTCACACAATATAGGAAAACCTATCTTAGAGTACCTTGAGAGTTTCCATGAAATGAAGGGCGTCAAAATTTCCAAAAATGATTTTTGTTTGTTTGGTTGGGTTTTTTTCTGTGTTTTCTCACAACACTTGCAATATAAAGGGCAGAACTTTGAATGCAAGCCCTGCAGTTATAATCTACACTGATTATAAGGCTCTCCATTATAGCAATCTCTCTGATATAAAACTACTTCAAAGCTGAGTTTTGTGTATGTATGCTTTATATTTTTGGCTTAATAAGGGGTTTGTGAAATTCACAAAATTGGTACTGCAGAAATTTAAAAAAAAAATGTTGTTCGGGAAAGAATTTCATGGAATAGTTTTTACATAGCATCTGTTACTATGAAAGACCTCAACATTTATATTCCTTCAAAATGAGTAATGAATTGGTACTGCAGAAATTTAAAAAAAAATGTTGTTTGGGAAAGAATTTCATAGAATAGTTTTTACATAGCATCTGTTACTCAACATTTATATTCCTTCAAAATGAGTAATAAATACTTAAGTTTAATATTGGAAATAGTTTTATTATTCATAACAATCTAGGGTGTAAACCAATTTGTTTTATTTAGATCTAAAACTCTTCTTGTATACAAACCTGGAGTTTTAGTTATTGTTTCATTAACTTCTCTCACTCCTTTACCTACAAGTAAAAAGACAAATTATCATTTTCATGAACATTTTTTTTTTAAAAAATAGAATTTTAAAACAATGCTTGATGAATGCAATTGTGTCTTATCCAATAGAGCTATATTTAAAACAGAAATAACTGGTCTTGAATACTTTACATGTTCAAGTCTATATATTTGTACAAAACTATTAGAAAATAATTTAGTTAAACAACATTTTTACTGTGGAAAGTTGTCTGGCTAGCCAAGCATTTAATACATTTAGCCCTAAAATTTTATATCAGTCTCAGTGCTATAAAAGAGAGCCTTATAGAGGGGATAAATTCTGTATCTAATTATGAGTAATAGTATACTAAATATAGCAAAAGTTGTGTTAATAAAGATTGATACATTTATGACACAAACCAGCAAAAGCCAGATAGCTGTATTAAGATGACAGGATCAGAATATCATGGGAAAAGATCACAACCAGTATGTTTTGCAGTATTTCTGGTACACTCAGGAGAGTTATGTCCATTGACCCCACATCAAGTTCTGGCCTCATATCATTAGAAACTTTAGAAAGGCTAATGTCCCATAGGAAGATTTGGTCTTGCATGCCTTTGCCTTTTTTCTTTAGGAACAGAAATTCACTGGTTAGAATGATCAAGTGCTAAGAAAGCACAAAAAGTGGGGGGCACTCAAGGAGAATTATAACTACTGTAAGTCAATTAAAAAAATAATTGATTCTTGCTTATAGAAACTTTTTCTGTATTTTATAATTAATTATAAAAAAAATAACAAAACCCATACAAGATTGTTTATATCAAATTATTATAGTACCCATGAAAAATCATCCTTTAAGGAATTAGAGCAAGAAGATAAATTTTTATGTGTAGATCAT